>KK503082.1:5356-40132 GCA_000688735.1 Glossina austeni | reverse complement strand
AGGATTAGCAAGAAAAAAAAAAAAAAAAAAAAGGCAAAGAAACAAAGATAGCTATCCAAAGAATCACATGAGGAGAGATAGAGATTAAACCAGTTTTCATTGCTTACTTACTAGCGCTTGACATTTCTGACGCGTTTCAACTTTTTACTACTTTTTGTTCTTATATTCGTTTTCACTTTATATCACATCAAGAATCCTGTTTTTTTTTTTTTTTTTTTTTTTTTTTTTTTTTTTTGTAGCTTCGGTTTCAATTTCAGAATTAACCTCTTAATTATTTTCTTGAGCATAGCTGTAATCTTTTACGGTAACTCGAAGAATATCGATAACATGAATTTTCCATCACACAAACATATGTAGGCACATATATTAAAATGGTCACCAGCGCTGTGCAATTCTAAAATTGTATAGAAAAACCAGTGTTGAAAATGAGCGAACGCGCACATAGCAGCAAGCACATCGGCCAAATTCGTCATGGACATGCATTCTACGTACACATGTCCCAATGGTAGCATTTTTCAATTTTGTTTTTCATGCTTACTTTTGTTATTTTCCATTTCAGCTACTTACTATATAGCTAGCTAGCTATGGTAGTCAGTAAAGAAGACAAGCAGACAAGCAGTCAGTCAGTAAGCCAGTTAGTCTGCCTTCAAGCTTATCGATCAATCTTTTGTCAATTTTTGCAAATTTATCTCTCTTTCTCTATAAAAGAATCTTCAAATAATTACATATTCATCTCATTGAATATTGGCTGTAAGCTATTCTGCCCTCGCACACAAACACACACACACACACACACACATAGAGTTGTGCTTTTAAAAAATTATAAACAATAAATTCTCAAATGATTGTTATGAAGATTAATAATACATTTTGAAGACTTTCTAAAGGTTTGCATTTTAGAGACACCAATGTTCACCTAATAAATCATCATAATGGTCGGTCGTCTTCCTTTTTACCTTTGGCTATTCATCTCTGTTAGAATAATGAAAGTTTTTCGTTTTTTTTTATTTTTTTTTATTTTTTTTTTGTTTTTTTTTGATCAAAACTCAATTTCTACTCATTATTATTTATAATGAATGACAAATGAAGAAGAATTAAGAAAAATGTAAAATAACCTCAAGCTCACCTTAATTATCTTTAGATGATTTACGTCAAGAATTGCAATTAAGTTCAAAGCATTTGCATTGAATTTCGAGTAATTGTTTAAACAAAACTTTTGATTGCTATCACTATTCATTCAATTTATTATTATTTCCATTTCCATTTATTAAAAATTCTAGTTATTGTTTAAAAAAAAAAAATGTTGCCTAAAACCAAAAGAAAAGAAAAAAATTCTTCAAGCTTTCTCTTTAAAATATTACAAAAGAAAATATACTAAAACAATTCAAAGTCTTAAGATTTTTGCAATCTTTTTCCAAGTACAAGATCTTCTTGTATAGCTATCTAGAAGGTTTACAAGGTCATGGACTTTCTTTTTGTAGCATTTAATCTTTCAGCTTGTCATAGACTGCTATTTAATCAGGGGCCACTAAACGCTTTTTATTCAATATATTTTTAAGACTACAACAACCAAGATAAGTTCATCATCAAGCGGATGTTAAGTATTCTCTCCACTAACCAGATATTATATAGAAATGTTAGCAGTTTTCGGTCCTTTAATGGATGTTAGAAAAATTGATCTAAAAATATCAATCTCGTTTTATTTTTAATACAAATCCACAAGGGATGAATTGATTTAATCGTGTCCGTCTGTCCGTCTATGTAATGCCTACTGCAAACATGTTGCTGGCTGCGAAACTTACGCCATCGACTTCGAATTGGACAAAAACTTTGGAAGTTTTTACACGTAGGTTGACATTGAAAATAGGCCATGTCGATCGAAGGGGCGTGTACTGCAAGAAGGAAAACAAAATAAACTGTGAATGTATAGTCTATAGACGATGAGGTGTCGCGTGTGTGTATAAAAATTTCGTAGTGAGTCCCAAGAACTCCATAAAGCCTACACAATCTTGACCGGTGTCGAATTTGGAATGAATCTAAGCATGTCTATCTGTCTGTCTGCTCAACTGTATGGTGTCTGTGGTAGGCCGGCAGAAACGCCTGCAATGCAACATAAGCTGAGAACACATTCACTTTACGCATTTCTTCTCGTTACTCATAAACTGCAGCAGATATAAATTTCCATTTGTGTTCTACAAAATATTATAGAGGATAGAAATTTAGTTAGTTTCTTATTTTTCAATTTTTTTGTGGATAAGAATCGAGTACGATTTTCTTAGGTGTTTTTTATATACTAATTCTAGTTCCGCTGCTTCTAGTGATACGCTTTTTTACGCGGGACATACCTGTGACTTAAATTAATTAGTTTAATTGAAGCTCTTAAGCTTAGGTGCAAAGTTCAACAACCTAACTATGATGGACCACGGCTCTCATTACACCTACAAGTTATCTATATATCGAATTTCCAAAATGAGGCGTTATATGGAGGGTGGTTGAAAAACTGTTTCGAACCGAAACATTTTCAGCTAAAATTGTAGGTTGAACACTGGAAAACAAAATGGACAGACAAGCAGAAAAGACTCTGTATCCATAGGTACGTAAAAGGTAGGACTATCCCAAGACTTTCGGTGTGTTGCATACATCCGCACAAGCTTAATATACCTTTGAGTCATAACTGGCATGGGATGGACACGACAATTTATTTGCCTCTTTTAACATCTCTGCACACAGAATTAGAGGATTCGTTTCAATTTAATTTCTACATACTACATTCAAGTATCAAATGGGGTAGAGTTTATAATAATAATAATAATATTTATAAAAAAAAAATAAATAAATAAAGCCGGAAGCCCTAGATTCTATTGCTTTAAATCTTTACTCTTAGAATTTATTCTTTGGCTAAATTTATATAACAATAGTAATAATAATAATAATAATAATATATTCAAATAGCTTGTCTGTCCCTTTGTCTGTCTGATGCCCGTCCATTGCGTTATCAAAAAGTTAGTACACTTATATGTTTCCAATGAAAGATGGAAAGTAATTCTAAAGACAGCAGCGCTCTTAAAAAAATTATCAAAAGCTTTACAAGCGACAAGTCTGACCATTTAATCCTCTACACCATTTCGTTTACTGCAATCAAAATAAAAATTAGCAATTTTTGTCAAGCAAATACTCTTCGAAGAAACCTTCATTATAAGGGGTAACCAAAAAATTGATGCATCAAATTTTGATGGGTACGAATTCAGTTCCGTTGATGTACTTTTCTTTTTTGGCCAAAAATATTCTTTGCTTGTTTTCTTTTTTTGCCACATAGAGGCTTCACCTTAATGAAAGGCATTAGAAGAGAAGAGTAAATGCTACAGTAATCGCTTTCGCACCGTTCATCGTTTTATTAAAGAGCGAATTGTTTTTCGCAAATTCTCGTCAATAATTATGGCAAAAAAGGAACTGTTTTTGCTATGCAACCGTATTAGATACCGCCCTAAAGATAGTTCTACATAGCGCAGATTATCTATTTTTCAATTTTTATTCTTCATTCCCCATCGGAAGTAGATTCTAATTTGTTTGATATAATCAAAGATCAAATGAAAAATGAATATATCGCAAGTGGTGTAGGGTGTCAATATATTGCTTCCATTTTTTCTTAACGAACGGCCAATTTGACTAAAGCGAGAAAAATACACTCACACATTATCTAATAGTTGATATTGTTAGCTTTTGTGTGGTTAAAATATCAAAAGGTAGCGTGACTATCACCGTTGCATTGCTTTAGGCAAAATATGGATTAATGCGACCTGCAATTAGACTCTTTGTGCATACCATTAACATTACATAAGACACATATTGGTGATTACTGGCTTTCCGGGTAGCTTTAGTATTTAGCCGAATCTTAGCACTATGTAGTCGTGAACTGGCAACAACAAAAACTAATGTTGTATTGTTTCAAAGGGACTATCGTATCGAGTAGTACTCATTATCCTTCTTTTTTGAATCTTTTTGTTTTTTTATTTTTGTTATTCTTATTGACTTAACAATGAATTGCAAGGCCTGCGTGGACACTTCAGAAACTCTAATAATGCTAAAGCTTCATCGCGTTCATAAGTTCACAAGTTTCCAATTTTATAATAAAATACAAGCGGACGCATTCACTATTTTATGCTTCAAAACTGTTTTTATTAAATCGATACTTATGTGCATATAATGTAATGAAAATGAGTTTTATTTAGACAGAGCCGTTGCTTGCAATTACCCGTAGGAGAGAAGAACATAGAAGAGTTGAAATGAAAAGAAATTGATGTTGAGAGTTATGATTGTTGGCTTACATGCAAGGAAATGAAGGAGAAAAAAAAAGAAAAGAATACAAAGAAAAAGAATTTTTAAATGCTGCGGTATTTGGCGCTTATAACTGAAATGATTAACTGCGTTCCAAATTTGTTGTGGAATCTTCGTGCAGTCTCGAGAAGAAGCGCACAAGACACAACGCATACGCCGCTAACCATTTCTCCGTTGTCACTTTAAAGACACTACACACACACACACACACACACACACACACACACATGCATATTTACATGAAAAAGTTAATGTTGTTGTTTTTTTTTTTTTCTTTTTCTAAAATTTGTGTCATTTCCTTGCTTGAAGTATTTTAGAGGTTTTTTTTCTTTTTCCTAAATTATAGTTACATACATCTGTGTGTATATACATGAGCGTAATGTAGTTACAAACATTACATTAGTTTTGAGTTGCTTTGTATATCTTACAATAAATGAAATTTGTTAGAAAAATATGAAAAAATGTATTCCGCGCTTGGGCTGAATCTTTTAATTATGAACAAGGGAAGTGTTTCACGGGCTTTGTTGTTGTTGTTGTTGTTGTTATGAACTTTATTGAAGAATGGGGAGCGGGGGGGGGTGGTAAAGTGAGATTGCGGTATATATGAAATTTGTCCCTCCGTCATTTAGTACTAAGACATATTGGTTAAGGATCGCATTAGCTATAGATAGTCTTTTAAGATCTTCATCAACTTGGCCGAGTTTATTAACTCGTTGATCGTTTTTTATTTGAACTCTGTAAAATCTGACATTCGTGTCTGTACGAATGTCTTCAAAAAATTAGAGAAATGTGATTTCATAAGTTCATGCACTTCTAGTAATCTTGATGAAAACTGTGTCTTTGTCAGGGTGCTTCACGTTTCATATCTGACAAAGTGTTCAAGTTATTAAATTTCTCAATTTTTAAGCTGGAGTATCTTTTTTAATTGTTGTTGTTCAAAATTGTTCTCCACAACTTTTCAAAATAAATAATAAAGAATTTGCATTAAATTGTGTTTTGAAATTGAAATTAACTGCTTGTACAGATACAGAAAGTGTTAATGTTGTAAACAGGGACACAATGAGAAATTGACAACTCGTACAAAGACTTTAAAGCAGTTCGAGAACATTACGAACCACGATCGAAAATGAAGGACGAATTGTATTCAGCAGCCGTCGATTAAATATTGGCGATTAGACAAAGATAACCGGATCAGTTCTGTTGATTTTAAAGAAAGACTTCTATGCCAGTCTGTCTAGCTCGACAATGTCAAGCTAGAGATAAATTTTGTTCGCAATCAAAATCAATGAATCAATGAAAGTGGCTGAAGAGATAATTTGTTTAAATTATGGTTATCTGTAGTGCATAATTACTAGTAAAGATGATCACACATGAGTTTATGCTAACAATTAAGAAACAACCCATCAAGTGGGTGTCGTTATTGATAAGTAAGCTAAAATGACTCAATATTTTCCATTGTACGCTGATTCTTGCTTCCAAATGTTGCATACGAAACGTCTACATTAACACACCTTTTTTCTTGAATGCTTAGTATAAAAATACAAGAAACATCGACGCGGTTTACGTGTTAAACCTTTCGCGGTTTCTTCAAAAGGCATAATTTAGGCCTTTCCGGTTGGCGGAAACTTAAAACACAAAAAGTGAATAAAATTACTTAGCTTTCCAAGCACAGTGCATAAAATACTTTTCATTTCGTTAATAGTATAATTGTTTTTTGTTTTTTTTTTTTTTTGTTTCTGTTAGTCATGTTATAAGCAATTTTATCATCTTTCCTATTAAGTGTGATATCGAGCAAAATGGCTTAAAAAATTTCACAAATTTTTTTCTCCTAAAGACGGATACCGGACCGAGATAGAAAAGGTACATAAAAGTTGCCATATGATTTAGAAATACGTAGAGGTAATCCGCAGTCAATGAAGATAAGATTAAATAAAATTGTGAAAAGATGACATTTATGGCCTTATTTGTCACTCACTTTTTTCTCAATATTGTTCATCCCCTTTTCAAACGTGTTAGCATTAAAGGGAGGCTCTCCTGATGTAAGTTACTCCACTTTCTCCAAGTTATCGAGAGAAGAGCTGACATCCCTTCCCGATCTACCCAGTTTTTTCTCGGCATTTATCGGCATTGATATTAGAAGGGAACGTTCCAAGTACAGTGTCCATAATAGTTTGGGCCTTTTTCTCCTTTTCGTTATCGATAGCAAAAGTTTTGTTACATTGGTTCATATTCTGCATTTGTTAGTGTGGCCTTGTAGCAGCCGTGATTAGAACTCCATCTAATCTCTGTAGGCTCGTAGCAATGAACATATTGTCAATACCCTCATGTAACTCCACAGATTCATGAGCTCCTGGTCGAACGCCGTTGTATTACCGGTGGAGCCACAGCCACCTGGACACTTCGTGTTTGAAAAGGAGCATAGTTTAGCTATCAGTGAATGCAATATATATAGAATCTTGCCATGGCCAACCATATGTCGTGGTGTCTCATCCTTATTGTTTTTTAAATTTATATCGCAACCGAAACGACTAAACATTGTACGATAAGCTCCAACCAATGTTCAATGGCGATATGAAATGACGTTTCGCCTTCCTTACCTCGAATACCAATCTCAGCGTCATGAGCCAATGATGCCACACTTACATTAAAAACAGTTACAATCACATGCAAGGCAGTATGTCCATAAAAATTCGTAGCGCTCACATCGCAATTATTCAAATGAGCACCAATGTAACGGCCCACCCTATTTCATATCGTGTAAATATGCTTTATCGTTGCCTTGTTGTAAGAATGCTAATATGGATGCTCAAGATATATCTTTAGTATTAAAAATTAGATCAGCTCCAGCTGCGAGTAAAGCCTTCACACAATCTTCCTTATCCGCGAGAGTGACCAGATGTAGCAGTGTACAGCCGTCTGCATTGAAGTGATTCAAGTGTAATGCATTTCTGGCGCTTAAGCGATTTATAGTATCCTTTTTCGTAAGGGCGGCATAGTGGTACAATAAATTATTATTATTATCCAAGTGAGTAATTTTGCAAACATTTCCCATTTTAACGGCTAGCTAGAAAGATAACATAAAATCTATATGATCTGCATAATTGATGCTCTGCAAAACCTTCGAGGTGCTGATTTGGTCAACCAAACTGAAATCGGCTATCAAGTGAGATGGAGACCACAAAGAATTTTCTCTTAAGATATCGCATAATTTCTGCAACGCATTAACGCTAACAAGGCTAACAAATATTGACAGACGACAGACAGTAGACTTCGTAAATGTCTGTTCCCCTTCATGTACATTTGGTGGACGATACAAACTGAATGACGTGGTATTCGCATCAGTGCAGGATGTTTGCAAAACAACGTGATAAAAGTTTTGCTTCTCCGCAGAATTGAACTGGAGGTGCAAATAAAGCCATCGTGTTGTCACGTGCCAAAACTTGCTGTGCGTCTAAAGATTCACTTCTGATTTCTAGCTCCTCCTTGTGGGACCATCTCTCAAAGAACGCTGTAATGCGCAGCTGGATGCCAGTATTCCAAAAGACATTGCCGTTCTCTGCCATACAACGTCCAAATTGAATCAAATTATACGAAATTGTGGTAATTGGTTTGTGTCTTGGGTTGAAATAACATGTTTCTATGAAAATAAAACACAACAATTTTTCGAGTATATATTTATACCCACTGCGCTGACCTTCTCGTGGGCTTTTATGAGGTATTTATTTTTTAACTGAGTTCACAACTAACGCGAACCACAACAAACTAGACGCTTAATAATATAAATATAAGAGATGGGGAAGGTGGCCTCACTTTCATTTCCTGGGGTATGGCCATCTACACACTCCGTCGCTATGCGTAGTCAAAAGCGTGAATTCATCTTTCCGGATGTTTCCACTTGCGAATCAAACGCACGCAAGTACTACTCCCCGTCTTCGTTTTTTTTTCTCACCTCGTCGATAACCGTGTGAGGCGAGTATTTGAACAGTCGATCTTGCCTGAATAAATAAATGTTTTTAACTGAATTAAATCAAAGACTTTTGGGATAGTTTCTCTCCTTTAAAATTTAGAAATTTATAAATTATTTAATTGAAATATTAAAAATGCACAAAAAACTGCTGAGAATATAAATTTTAAAAGAAAAAAAAAAAAATTTATCGTTTCACTATCCATCCATATCCAGCTATACTTAACCAAGTTGTCATTGATTTAAGATTTTGCTCAAAGTCTCAGATAAAAAATATTGGAAAAATCTGGCCTTAAATTTGATTTTCTTTAAATCAGCATGAAATTGTTTCTAAACGAGTTATTGGGAGAAAAAGAAAAAAAATTGGTTAAGTTAGAGAATACGTTAGAATGCCTCAATGCAACTACAGCTTTCCTACTTGTCACACATTGACTTTGTTTTTTTTTTTTTTTTTTTTTCTGTTCCCATGTATTTAAATGAGAGTTTTATTCCCACTACTAGCGCAATGGAAGCTTAGTTTGATATAATTTCATGTTTTTTCTATTTTTAAAACATTTTTTTTATTGCTCATCTAATTTCCTCAACACTGAAGTGATAAATATATGGTTTTCTAGAGTCTCTTTATTGCGCACATTCACTTGTGTCCGTTAACATATATTTTATGCACTGTCGCAGACACAGGTACAATGCTTTGCTGGCAATGCTGACTACCATATGATGGAAAAAGGAAACGATTAATTCTATGCATAAACATATATATAAAGCTTGGAATTACAAATTTTCTTTTTGATCGATTACGAGCCGTTCTTTGCATATCTAAATGAAAATAACATTCTAAGCGCCTGCGGCAAATTCTACAAAGTCCAAGCAAACAAAAACAAAAAAAAAATATATATATAGTTTAACAAGTTGTCTGCAAACGTGAAGGTCTTGACTTAGTTTTCTAAAAGTCGTAAAAACAGTTACCCAACATCCTATCGATATTCATGATAAACGCAATTCATGCCAAAGCCGAAGAAAACTTGTATTTCTTTCTCTTCTTTTTTTTTTTGTTTTCTTTTTTTTTCAAGTCCATGAGTTAGCTTAAAATAAAGACAGCGTTAAATATGAAGATTTACTTGTGCTACAATGAAATATATTTTAATTTAGTCACTGATCACCGTAGGCCAATATTTATTGCTTTCGAGTAACTTATGTGCACAAGTAATTGGTTTTTGCATTGCTAGGGCCAGGACAGTGAATATAATGTTTCCAGCATCCAAATGAATTAAAGTTTAGTTGCTTTAGTTATGGCGAAAGTAATTTTACAATTTCTTGGATCGAAAGAAATGCCCGAACTTTTTTGTACTTTCAAAGAAGCTTTGTGCGGCAGATAGTTATAAATATTGAAAAGGATTTTTTTACTCTGCGAATCTTTTAAAAAACTGATATGTTCTGCAATAGGCCAAAGAGATCTTCATTGTCTTATTTAGGTCTCACTAGTTGTTAACTGAAGAAATCAGGTAAATAGAGTGATGGCTTCAAAGATAAGTTTTCTCAAGCTTGACAAAAATAACTCGGGATATTAAGGTGTTTTATGAAGTCTGTCCGACTATTACGTTCAAGGTGTTGAGCATGAAACGGGTAATAGCTCTTTTAAACTCTCAAAGGCAAGGCTGAGTAGATAAGACTCGCGATTACGCAGTCGGTGTTCGCGAGTTCAAATCACAGTACTAGGCGGCATACTTGCTTGTAGCAGCAATCAGTGCTCTGTCGATAAAGACATAATACTTACCACGCACTAGACTGCGGCTTGCACCTCTTTCTCCCATCCAAATTCCTTCTGATCATCATTGTGATCAGAAGGAACGATCACGATTCCCATCTACCTACACCTAGGGCACATAGGGCCCTATTATAACCCATGGGGTCACATTAAAATTCAGTTTATATGGACAAATCATAGCATCATGTTTGACGGTTCAAAAAAGAGCTTGTGTTTTATGCTCGAAACTTTTTATAATAAATACTTCAATGATCGGCCTAAACATCAGCGTAACGGCAATCTTTTCAAAATCAATCATGACTTTAGCCTGATTAGCATAATATTAACTAAGTAAAGAATTATGTTTTTTTTTTTTTTATATAAATTCCCGAAACTATTCTGACAAAGTGCTATAGAACATGTGATGAACTGTTTTTCAAGCGCTCAAGATTTTAATATAAAGCACTTGGTTCTCATACTACTAAGTACTACATGCAGAACGATAATATCAGGATAGCGGGCATAAGTGATAGAAAACTTGATAAACAAAGTTTAGTAGAATATAGGAGAGCGTTTCGTTTGCAATATCTTATTTTCTGTCATCATTAACCCGTTTATTGCATAGAGCATACGACTATACAACAGAAATGACTATAATTAATTTACAAAATTATATATGCGTACGTGTGTGAATAACTAAAAGGTAAATGGCAGATAGAATTGTAGTTAAATCAGGTTTGCTGTTCAAGCGTTTTGTTTTTGATTTGCATCCGATAGCAAGACACACACACACACTTGGTCCCTAAGCTCGAAAATAAAATAAGCTGTTATTCAATTTCTTTATACTGCTTTCCGCTAAACGTGATTTGATAAGCGTACGTTAACTTTTCAGCATGTCTTCCCGTATAACTAACTGAACATTTTACATGAAACAATAAGTAATAGAGAAAAACAAGTTGAAACGTTATGGCCGGGCGAGGCAGACTAATGAATACGTTAAGCTATTATGCGAAGCTAACAATGATTGAACCAAATGAATGAACGAAAAAGCCTTATATTGGAGGAGATTAACAACATATGAACCGACATTTTTCCAAACTTAATATGCTTAATATTTTTGAAAGAACTTGTTACCCTACATCTGTATTTATCATGAGATAGACCAACTTTAACATAGCAACACTTATTCATCATACAACTGTTTGATGCCAATCTAAACTATAAAATATGAAAAATTAGTTTTGGTTATCATATGAAGACTTACTTTTGATAAGAATCCTTAGATGGGCGATGATATGAAACATGAAGCAATCTGGTGCGAATTCAGCAGAGAAAAATTTAGTTTTTCGATAGCTTTTCTTTTCTAGGAGCCAATGTACACCATAAAGTGCTAGACCTTGTTGTTACAAAAAGACTTATATATGGAAAAAACAATCACATCCATAATCATCTTCTATGCTTAAACACTATTTTTCACTTCGAAATTTTTGCCGAGAAATATTAAAAGCTAAACATTTTTCTTCTTTATAATGAGCTTTTTCTAAATGGGTCGCTAGGTGAGTAGTAGTCGTAAACATGGTTCGATCGTAGACAAAAACATCTCAGTGTAAAAAATTTCATCGTGAAGTGTATTGCATATTATAAGGCAAAGGCTGGGGCGGACATTAGGTCGATTTAGAAAACAATTCTGAATCGATTTTCATAGCGGAAGGTTTATTTGATGTTTCTTATGTTGCGTACACTCGTACTAACTTACCAAAAGTATAGTGCACAACATGAATACACACTTGGATAAGCAAGTTCAAATGAATGTGCGTTGAAAATGATGTGCTATAAACAAAAAGATATTGAAAACTATTAAGTTGCAATAAAATTGTTAAAAATTTATTACAAAAAGTTATTTGGCATTAGTATACTTATACATTGGTGCGCATATATGCAATTCAAAAGCTTGTCTGTCCATCCGTCCTTCCAGTTTTTTTAAATATTTTGACGCTATTTGGTACACTGACGGGTTTTGACCGAAAGACAAATTTCGTATCGGACGTCTTGTTCGATGACCTCCCATATAATGTTTTATTTTGAAATTTCGTAACATGAATAATTGCAAGGTGATGTAGAGTGTTAGGATAACAAAAGGTCATGACTTGCTATAGTGCTTTTATTTATTTTTAAATGATTTAAAACAAAATATTCCTATGAAATATTCCAAATACTTTGACGCGAACTGTCCGTCATGCACTTGTTTAAAGGCAGCGAAATTTGCTAAAGTCTATCTTTTTAAATGATCCTGCTGCTCACCACTTTACAACCAAACAACGAACGCTTTTATTGTTCCAAAGGATATGCAAAGCTATAAAAAATTCCCAATGAATAATTAACTTATTTAAGGCATTGCCTAACATGGTAACTAAAATCGTTGACCAGTGACGTGTAGCTCTTAAGCAGAATTACTGGCAAGTACATTAAATGCATAAGATAATTGAATAGAGTTCAAGCAAAGGTCTGAAAAGAAGTTATAAACATATATAAATATATATAAATATTGCTTGTTTAGGTCATTCACTTTACATTTGGAAACTTTTCTGAAGTTACATGTAAGGCATCATATTATTAGAATACGTTTCCTTAATATTAAACGAAAGACAAGCAAGATGAGATCACATATCTTTCAGTAAATATTATATAAAAATTTTTTCCCTGGCCGCCTACCTTTTAAATAGGGTGCCTTTGAATTGAAAGGCATTATCATGACTTGCGAATCGTTATATAGCGAAAATATAATTTTAGATACCGAATAGAAGAGGTTCGCCATACGAGGAAAGCAACGATGACCGCATTTTCTTTAAAAGATTCGCTTTGTATCCTTGTAACTTTCTCGGCTCATTCGAGTTGGCTTGACTTAGTTTCGCTATCCTAATCGTGCATCATCTTGCTTGAGTATGTTTATTTAATAAAAAAGAAATTCAAACATTAAAGAGATTTGTTTGAATAAACTGCAGAGAAAGCTCGCTTAGCCTGGTGGCGACCGCCTAGAAAGTGCACATGCAAGTGATATACAGACTGAGCGCCGTCCTTCCCATTATTAATTACTACACGATAGCCATTATCCAGACCCAGCTTTTTAGCAACTCTGCTACCAACTAACATCAAATGACCGAGTAAATCTTCATCGACGTCTTCGACATCTGATAACATCGTGATTGGCTTTCGCGGTATTACCAAAAAATGCGTAGGAGCTTGAGGACTGATATCGTGGAAAGCCACACATTTGTCATCTTCGTGAATAAATTCACATGGAATTTCTTTACGAAGGATCTGACCAAAAATGGTATCTCCAACCGGTCCAGCCTTTTGTGCTTTACCAACTTCAGTAGCCATTCCCACTTTTTATATATGGGAAATGGTATTAAAGCCTTTATTATAAGCAATTAAACGACGTGAAAGCAAAGTCAATATCTTCGTAGCCGAGTAGCCGAGAAGGTAAGAACCGCGACTACCAACTCAGTGACCAACTCAGTCAAATCTGGAGGGCGGTAGAGTTTTCTTTGGTCGTAGCCATAACATTTATCGATAGGGCAATACACCCACTGGGCTGCAGCCACTACCTCCCTATTTCTTTCCCTTTCCCCTTTTGCGTCTGGCAGTCACCATGTTACACGAATAGCCGATATCCTGACTGATTGGTCATATTAAAAAAAAAAAAAAATATATATGTATATATATATATATTTACATATTACACACACACATATTACATTTACATATATATTTACATATATATATATTTACATATATATATATTTACATATATTAGAACTTCATTATCGAACATCAGAACTTCACTTCAGAACTTCAGAACAACAAGACTCGCATAAAAACGGTATTATGCTCTTCTTTCAGTACTGGACCTACCGTGCATGACAATCTAAGTCATTTCAAGTTTTGACCTTCGAAAAAATTCTTATAAAGAAATTTTGTATCACTGAATAATCGATTACTTGTGATTCTACTCAACCTATCTATTATTTAGTAAACATTCTCTGTAAATAGGCACAGAGAGAGAGCAAGCGAGAAAAAGAGATATAAAGACAGTTGAAGAGGATTAGAAGCACTTCTGGAGCATTAAATTTCAACGTGAAATTATAAACAGAATTATTGAGGAGACAGTTATAGTCATTGTAAATTCTTTGCAAATTGTTAAAGAGAATAAAATACGTAAGGAATCGCAAAAAAAAAAAAAAAAATAAATAAATAAATAAATAAATAATAAAAAATATTTTCTAACAAATTTCCAACATAAGCATTCCGTGACAAACGGGTGTTTTCTAATGTACAGCAAAAGCTAAATTAAAATTTTCCCCACATTAACAATAGCGTTACTTCATGGCATTGTTTGATTTTATTATTCTTTCTTCTTACAACAACAAAGCAGTGCGAGTGCACGAAAATCATAAACAATTAATTACCTAAGTTTTTAATATGCATTGTGTTGTGTGTGGTGTTTGTGTTCTTTTTGCAGAAATTCGTAGCATCTCTGGTGAACCAAATTATAAATCTGTCAATCTTACTTGGGAAGTGGAGTTTGTTACCACTCCTTCAAATCAAGCCGCCGATGCCGTTAATGAAGTCGAGCTACCGAAAATATTTCAAATTTATTTTTGTGAATTGCAAACATTTGGACCGCATCGATGTCGCTCAAAATCGATAGATGAAGCAAAGCAGACGAACGCTTTCCTAACGGATGATAAAATGTATAAAAACAATAACAATAAGATCTGAAAGTCAATTGAACTAGAGAATAATGTATTGTATGAATTCTTATACATTTTAGTAGACAAACGCGTCAGTATGAGGCTTACATTGACAACTTGCGCATGGCTACTAAGTATCGATTTCATATACGACCACAAAGTCGGCGACGAGATATTAAGGTTACGGGACGTTCAGAAATATTTAGTAATGAAGTTGAAGATTTCAATGAAAACTCCAATGGCCAGACCATAATTATACCAACCAAAGGCTGTAAGTGTTGCATACAAGAAAAGTAGAAACATTTTTTTTCCAAAGACACGATTTATAGTTTCAGCCCAGGCTACGAAATGCTTACCGCATGCCTCGGAAATTGTAGTTGAAACTGGCCCTTATTTTGCTGGTAAGATTGTCGTAGATGGAGGCAAGTGCGGCATTAAAGGTAACCCCGAAGATCCAAGGGACGCATACACTATGCGCATTGAGCATCAAACATGCGGCAGTTTAGTTAAACCCGAGACGAATACGGTGGAAACATTTATAACCGTTCAAGAGAATCTAGGAATATTTACGCATAGCACTAGAAGGTACATTTCCCTAAGAATTTGTTTTCTTCTTCTTTTTCGAAAATAGATAAACAAAAAGCGGTTTTGTTTTTTTTGTTTTTCTTCTCAAAGATTTGTCGTTGTTTGCAGTTATCAGTCGGGTATGCAAACGGTAAGAGCCAGCTTTTCCGTGCCCGGGAAAGGAGGTGTTGCAGCTGTTCAACATTCTAATGACGATGAAGATCGTAAAGGGCGCCTTTTACAACCGCCCAAGTTTGTAGATAAAAGTGAATTAGTTCTTAAGGAAAATAATGACGAGGACTTAAGTAGTTTGACTACTGAGAAAACTGAAGCCAATGAAACGGAAGCTTTAGTTAAAGAAATAGAAAATCATTCATTGCAAGCAAATGAAACGGAAACGGAAACGGAAACGATAATTAGTATGCAAAACTCTAGCGAACATGATGTCTTAAGTGCGGTAGCTTGGTTGGAAAATATCGTACCCAATGTCAATGAAGATCATATTAAGTCCAAAGAGATGAAAAGAGAAAATGAAAATAAAGAAAATATAGCGGAATATGCCAAATTAGTCTTGAATCGTAACGGCCAAGATGAGGAAATGATTGCCGGCCTACTGCACGAAGCACAAACAGGAAAAGGTAAACCATTTGCATATAAATTACATTCGATAAGTAAGCGATAAACAGACAATTAATAAATATTCGCTTTTAATGTAGCTTTCATTGATTCGTTAGTGAAATTCGATACACTTAACGTGAGCTCCGTTGCTCTAACTATTCTATTATCTGTGATATTGTTGTTGGTATTCTTGTTGATATTCTATCGCGAATTCAAGAGGCGCAATATGCCAAATCAAAGACAACAGCTATCGTCTACATTATCATTATCATCATCATCATCATCGTCATCATCATCATCACTACCATCGTCATCGTCAGCGGCGACCACTCTGCCTCGACTTAATCATCGACATTTGCAACAATTAACTTTACCCAGATCATTACAAACCAAAAATCGAGAATTGTTAGCTTGAAAACATAAAATCTCTTACCACTTAACTGGAACGAGAAAAAAAAAAGTAAAAAAGGAAAAAAGAAAAAAGAAAAGAAAATATTACAAACTATTAATCGTTTAGTAATCAAATCTATGCTCGATTGTCTTGTTGAAATGAATAAGAGTTCGTTTTAACTTAAGATGACTAAGCATAGTTTAAATTTTATATAAGTTAAAGTTAAAGTAAAGCTCAAGTTTCGATTCTCCCTAAATATATTCATCTCATTAATTTTTACTTAGTTTTAAAATAAAATATAATTTTTTTTTTTTTTTCTTCAACAGAAATAAAGAAAAGAATTTAAAAAACAAAAAAAAAAGTTAATTTAATCGTTAAATATTTAACTTTGCGCAGATGTTTTGTTTGGTAAGTAAAAAAAAACAAAAGAAAAAACGTGACTAACTTTACTACTCGCTATGTGTGCATAAAGCATTGGACGTCAATCGGTGATCCGCAAATATATTTTGCTCGCCCCCACAGAAGATTGTGAAGGCATTGTTTATTATATCGTTTGCATCGTTTCGTTCTTATCGATGATAAACGCAAAAAAAAAATATTTCCATTCTCGTAATATGGGAATTTAGCGAGAACGAAGGAAAATAGTATTGTCGGGCAAGGTCGGCCATTAAATTCCTTACGCCATTTTACTTAACCTAATAATTATTCATTTGTTTTCGTGAAACCTACCAAAAATTATTGTGTGTATCCATGTGAAGAGATACTTTTCTTGGGAAACCTTGTATGGAACAGAACGGGAAGGGCAAGCTATGTGGATTCATATTCGGCAAGATCACCTTTCTTGTGAAATATCTTCTTATTCCCCATTCATTTTCGTGCTGAACTACTAAAAACTAAACTTTGTTTTTATACGAAGACTTACTTTTCCCGAAAACATTTATACAGTGGCACTCCAAAAATAGGTCTACGTGGTCCAAATTTTTGTTTTACTTTTAAAATGGTGTTGATGACCAATTTTCCACACAAAATATAAAAAAATACGCCACTTTGCCATACCGAGGTCAACTTCTTGTAAGAACCATTATAAAGGGAGGTGGCTCCGGGTTAAATTTTCCAGTTTTATTTTTCACCGATTCGAGTATACAAAATCTATGTGGATGTATGCAACACACAGAAGGATTGGAGACAGACTCACCTTTCGACCGATTCAAAATCATTTTCTAAACTTGTCCATCTGTCTGTCCGTTCTGTTTTCTTGTATTCAACTTGCAGGTAGGAATTGTGACTTATTTCCACGGAATTCGGTACACTGATGTGCCTTTGCCCAGAGGCGAACGCTAGTGAAAATGGTTCGGATCGGATCACTTTTTTGACCACTTCCCACATAAAACCTTACTTTTAAAAGTTGTCATATGAATAACTCTAAGTTGTTGTAGGGTATTTATTGTGGGCCGTGGCTCGCTGTATTGTCTTTGGTTGTTTCCATAGAAAGAATTTTGTCATATAAGGCATTATATCCAGGTAATCGCATTTCGTATTACAATTATAACGGCTGTCGCCCGTAGCTGTTTACCCATGTCATCATCTGTAGGTGAAATTTAATATCGAACCTTAAGTGAAATATGAAATTTATCCCGACCATTTGAGACAATCCAAGCCCCATATAGAACATCGTACGATACTTCATAGAAGGAGGGCACATCTGGTACTTTCGCAACGTTTTTCTAACACGGAGAATATATCTTTTGCGAAAGCGTATGTAAACGGTTGACGAATTTTCATTGCGAGGACATTAATTTTTGGGATTTTGTTTGCTTTTTCCAAGTAATTACTCTGGGTTAAGAAATATTTTGAATGCGGAAGAAAGAAGCGCGAATTTTTGGTTCAAATTGCTTTTGCCTGCACACAGAAAAATGTTTCGTGCATAGAGATTATGTCTAAATGTATTCCGGGAGCGATTTGCGTATTTTCATCGTGGACCTCCGATCTTTAAGAATACTACTTTTTTCGATTAAATCTAAGCTTAAATAACTCGGGTTGGCAATGGGCAGAGATATGAGCTCAAGATTGACGGACCAATCCTAAAATTCACTCAATCATCGCAAAAAATAAATTCAATGCACACAACATTACTACGATCATAATATGACGGCAGCAGGATCGGAATCTGCTACCTTTCAAATTTATCATGTTTTTGCTATGGATTAAGTAATAGACGCTATAATTTTAGCAGACATATGAAGACTAGTAAAGAAAAATCTTTTGTACTCCGATCGTCAGAAGTGTGACGACTACCCGAATCACACCTAACATCAATTATCTCCTTGCGACTTATACAATAGCCTATAGAATATTACAATTTATTGTAACGACGCTACAGATTTAACCGTTCGTTCACAACAACCGGGAGAATCCGCTGCAATGAACACGTGAAGCAGTGGTGTTGTCGAGCCGGAACGCTTCGGAACGTCGTTCCGGTACTTCCTTTTTGGACAGGAACGCGTTCCGGAACTAAAAATTAATTCTGATAACGAGAATTTATAGTAAAGATTAGAAGAAAAAAATATAAAATTTTAAAAAAGTAAAGATTTCATACATAAATTTTAATTCAAGGGAACCGTACGTTACTCATCCCTGCCATACCCAAATGGACCTGCGGCTAATGCTAAGATTTTTATTATACATTTGTTGTGAACTAGAATTTCCAGATGTTGGTTTCCAGTATTGGTAGATGTTTTAAACTTTATTAGTTTATTACTTATTATTATTATTACTCACCGCACAGATCGGCCACCTACCCGGGATCGGCCCTGTCTATATAATTATATATACGCGTTCCGGTAGAAAAAAAATTTAGCGTTCCGGTAAAAAAAAATATTAGCGTTCCGGTAAAAAAAAAATTAGCGTTCCAGTAAAAAAAAAAAAAAGCGTTCCGGTAAAAAAAAATTAGCACAACACCACTGACGTGAAGTATTTAAGCCGGCGATATTATCATATATGAGAAAGTAAATAAGCACCAAAAGCTTGATCGACTTCTTTTTCATACATTTCTGAAAATTTCATTTATGGTCAGCTCGATATCGGTTTCGGTTTGAGTGTGGGCTTCCGTCTTACAGCAACGTAGCCTGTAAGTCGTACTGTATAGTACACAGATTTCTATTGGAAAAAAAAAATTTTTTTTTTTTTTTTGATAATGCCATCTAATCTTTCCAATTTTCGTTCATTAATAATTGGATTACAAAGAATGGCTCATCAATCATCATTTCAATATGAAAACTGGATTTATTTTACTAATCCGCAGATATGTTATATAATAAATGCCTAACGTCTTAACGTAAGTGCGCAATATTTTAAAAATTGCCGACCGCTGATCCATATGGTGAACGTAAATAGTTGACACAATTAATGGAAACAAACTGAAAAACCCTTTTTAGGTTAAAAGCGAAGCAAATAGTTGAAGAAAAATTGAATTAAAATGATTTGAACTGAATTTGGCACGAATTTCGTTTCAATTGATTTATCAAAGTATACAACTTTTGGCTATTAAAACGGAAAACGTGGATTACTTAAACACACACACACACACACACACACATTCATACACACAAAATTACACACACTAGCCGACTTGCATTCATTTGGTGTAAAAGTTAAAGGCATTCATCATAACGGTCTAAATAGTTGAAAAGCTTACAATCAACGTTCAACTTGTGGGTTAAATGTTAAAGACATTATCTTCTCTATCTTACGTATTTGTATGTATGTATGAACGAATGTACTTTTGTGTATGCGTATATATATATATATATATATATGTATATGTCTAACTTTACAGAATATTGCTACTCCGGGTGCATTAAGGTGTCAAAAATGAAATGAAAAACCATTATTTGGCTTTGAAACTTAACAAATATTGCCACCAGACCTCCTCTAGACTTTAAGTAAGTTTTTCTGTTAATCACTGTGCATTGGCCGGTCGATTAAGTAAAACCAACTTTTCGTTTTTATTGTCATAATAAACCCAAATTAAAATTTTTTATTTGGCCAGTAGGTCAACCATTAAATAAATACTTTACCTAATTTCACAAATGCGTTTTTGAAAAGATAACGTTACACGAAAAATGATCGTAAAACTCGTCTAAACCAATCTTTTTTTAATAAACCAAAATATAACAACAATGTCTCAAATTTTACAAAAATTTCTTGAAAATTTCCGCCCTATACGCATGGACTGACGTTGAGGAGACAGACAGGCAGATGGACAAGTACAAATGAATTCTGAAAAGGATACTCGATTAACTAAATTAATAAACGTTGAAGTTAAAATGAAGTTAAGTACGTCTGTCCGTTGCGAACATTCGCACAAACTTAATATACCCTTACGAAGTGTAGATTCTAGTTATTGCTTAGTATTTTCTAAACATTAAAAATTTAATTGTTTACAATCGCTTTAGCACAGTCACCCATTTGATAAGCCAATGGCCTATGTTGACCTATTCATTTTAAGAAGACATCTTGAAGATAGATCTCCAAAGCAAATATTAAAAAAAAATATAAGATTTCCAAAAAAAAAAATTATTACTTGTTTTCATACAACATTAGGTACAATTTATACTAGACTTCAGATTTCGGTCAGCGTTTAAGGTATCAACTTGATCTATATTAACCCCATGTCAGTGGGAACTCCTCAGCATTTCAGCTGCTATAGAATAATGGATCTTAACTAAGACTTTTTATCAACAAACTGCCATATGTGTGTTAAAATGTGTGTTGTTTACACATTGCATACGAGCATCGTCTAGCCATCGATCCATTTGAGCGGCTGAATAGGCTAGGATCACGACTACCAAGTCAGTCTTCGCGGGTTCAAATGTCAAGTGCGGTAAAGTTTACTTCGCTCATAGCTATAGTGAGTGTTCAGTCGGTACAAGCACAACATTTAACGATTGGACACACACCCACTAAGATTTCGGGCACTTCCTTATTTCTTTCTCCATCCTCAACTTTTTCTGGCCGTCACCGTGCTAAACGAAGAAAGGACATCTGCTCAGGGCTTGGGCATATTAAAAACAAAAAATCTGCTTCTCAGATCTGCTTATCATAGTTGAACTCCTAGTATTTGAATTTCCGTACTACAGGAAAGTCTCAGAACGAACAGATATTGAAGTACTAGACGAAGAATAGATCGCATATTAAATTACGATAAAATGACAGCATGTGATGATTTAGCCCTGAAATCAGTTGTTTTGTATATTTTCTGATTTTGTAAATCCAAAAGCGCTTCTTGAAAACACCTACGATATAGTTTCATTTTTACTATCTTTAATGATTAACTAGCTTAGTCCGTCCCTTTTCATTATAATACTACACATCAGAAGCTCTTTAGACTTTGCGGAAAGATTTGAGAAGAACTCATGCATCATATCGCATTGTCGGACAATATCAGCTCAGAAAAAGAAAAACTTTTACTTACTTGAACATTGCGCATTGAATTTCTTCCTACATACAAAATAAAAGTCATGCAAAAGCTGAACCGTTGAAACTTTCTTTGGGTTCGTAAATTCGTTCACTGAAAAATAGAAAGACTTCCACTATTTCACTAATCGAAAAATTATCTTCAATGATAAGCAAATGTTTATCTGATCAAAGTTGGTGAGCCACAAAAGCATCATTGAAGATTTTTAATTCAAATTTTAAATTTATGTCAGGCCATTAATCATTGTTTTAATGATAAATCAGTAAAAATTTCATTTTTCAATTCAAGTCGATAAGCGTGGCCGAATAATAGTCGACTGGAAGAAATAGAAAATATCCGACTTTTATGTACAATAAATACAAATACTATAGTGGATCACAGACCACCATGCAATACCCTACACTCTCCTACAGTTATCACGACTATTCAGAATAAGGCTTTGTATGGGAAGCGGTCGAAAATGTGATCCGAGCTGAAACATTTTCAATGGCGCTCGTTTGCGGGGTAGAACACGGCAGTGTATCAAATTTTTATTAAAATATGTCAAAAATTTGCGCCCTGTAGGTGGAAAACAAGACTGGCAGGTGGACTGACCGACGGACAAGCTTAGATTCAGACTCTGAAAGTGATTCTAATTCGATCAGTATAATAAAAGGTACTTTTTCTCTAAACTTGCACTGGGTGTTGTATACATTCGCACAAACTTAATATACCCTTGTATCACAAGTGACATAAGCTATAACAAAACTCAAACTTTTACTATCAACATATGCGTTTTATACTTTTTTCAAAAGCAACAAATTGACTCCCCCTGTGCTGACGCTTTATCGTGTCTCTCGAACATAAATAGAAGGTGTTCTGTGTTTGTACACAAAGCAAATCGTTGATAAGCCGCATTTACTTTTAAAAGAAGTAGTTAAACGAAAAATTTCATATATATATATTTTTGTAAAGTTCAGGAGTTCAGTTAAAACTATTGATTAAAAGTTATTACAAGAAAAAAGTTTAAGCAAACAACAAGATAAGGAAGAAATTTGTTGGCGAGAGGCAGTAATAACTGATAATTAAAGCATTAGTGCTATTAACACAACTTGCAAGTCAACTAAATACCAAAAATTGCTACAACAAAAAGAACAGCAACAAACCGCAGGTAAAGTATTAAATGTGTAAATTACACTTACATGGTATTAGAAAATAATTCCTTTCTTCTCTTCGGTATTCAATGTTAAAAGAGAAGCAAAATAAAAGACTTAAGCAAGAAACTTGAACTTTTCCGAACAATAAGTTTTTTCTTTTTTTTTTTTTTTTTGTAATAGAACATATTATAGTCGTTGTTGTTGTTGTTGTTTTTTGATATTATAAAGACATGAGTGTAGTGTCTAACAATACACACACACACACACACGTAGACTTACTTAAGCTACTTAATAGGAAACGATTTCATGAAAAGGTTCTCTTCTTTCGACGAATCGTTAGCGCGCAACAACAGCAACAACAAAAACAACAACAAAAACAACAAGAACATTAAGCAAATGTCAAGATTGAGTCGAAAGATTGCATGCGAACATGTGTTTGAACATCCATCAACATGTCAAGCGTATCAAGGAAATACCCAGAATACAATATAATGGAATAACTTATTTGTCGTGCATATACATTTTATATATGAACACTTACACATGCATACATACATTTTTACTTGCATAATGCATGTTTTTATTAATATTTATTTGTATTTATTTTATTACCTAAACTAAGGTAAGCTAACCATCAAAACGGGGCGTTTAAAAGATCAAAATGTAAAGAATAGATGAATAGATAGATAGATAGATAGATAGATAGATAGATAGATAGGTGTATAGATAGATGGAAAGACAGTTAAATGAATGACTTGATTTTCAAGTTATTTTCCAAGATGTTCTTAATGTGAACACAATTTCACTATAAACTGCTGTTATTAAGTAAAGATTTCCTCTGGTGTCCGGTAAACATTTAATTTTTTCACTTCTTGTTACAGCCGCGGCTTCATTTGCTTGCATAGAACACAACCAGTTTAGCTTTGAATTATTTTATAGATTTCACCGATTTTATAAAGCTACTCAACGTCTCTAACGAAATGGACAACATTGTCAGAATTAGTGTAAAATTTATGGAATATTTTATATGACAGACAGTTTAGCTTATGGCTCATGTTGTTGTTCTTCCGTATTTCTTTTTGCATTTGTTGTTATTTAAAGAAATTATAATTGTGAAGATAAAGCAAATTTAAAACAAGCTGACGGAATGCTTTAAAGTAATCATTAAACCCAATTACTATGTATGCTAAATAACTATAAGCTGTTAGCGAGCGGCCACCAATTCCACTAGCGCAATGGAAAGTGGTTCGTCGATGTTCTTTCTTCTACGCTATGCAAAGCGTTTTCATTTTCTCTATCTAAGATAAAAATGAATTCTTTTCTTCTTTTGTTTTTTTTTTTTTTCTCTTCTTTTTCAAACAAGCAGTTTACAAATAAAACTTCATAAACTACTATATGGAGTGAAGAGAGACAGAGAGAGAGAGAGAGAGAGAGAGAGAGAGAGAGAGAATGAAAATTTGTTGTATTTTAATTTCTTTATTAATTCAATTTAACAACAAATGTTTTTATGCGATGACTTTTGTTGTTGTTGTTATATTGTCGGTGGGGTATTAAAGTGTGACCCAATTTTTGTAATTGTCATTGTTGTTCTTTTGCTTCTTCTCTCCATCTGCACTAAATTCAATGGCAATTAATTGAAACTAGTTTTAAACAACATATGTACCTTAAGCTAAAATGTGTGAATAGAATTTTACCTAATTTTTGTGAAATAAAAACAAAGAAAAAAATGAATCAAAAACAAAAAGTATCTTAACAGATACGTATATAAATTATCTCTGATCAGAAAAAATTTATAACGCCTTGCGGCTGTATGTCGGTTGCTTGAGTGGATTTTTAAAAAGCAAGTGTGAAGCGTGAAATTGTTAAAAGGTTTACTTCGTGCCAACCAAATAACACTAAAAATTTTTAAATTATGCCATTAAATTATGCTCTAATTCGTACGGATGTCTCATCATTATAACGGTACTTATTACTGCAGCACTCTGTAAAACAAAATAAGTTATAATAGTTACGCGTTGAATAGCTCGCAATGCGCTTAGCAGCTGCGGCAGCAGCTAGACAAAGAACTTGTGCGGTAAGTAAAATGAAAATTTTTCACATTTAAAACGCTTGACTAAATTAGTTGTTGAAAATTGTGCACAGAAAAAGAAAAATAAGAATTTATCTAATGCCGTCGTCACAGTCACGAATGTATAGACAAATTTTTTACCATTTCAAATGTCATTGTTGTCGAAGGCGGCCGCTTACGTACGCCAAGCAAAGGCAAGCAATTATGTGAATTTTTCTGTGAATGTATGCATGTGTGTGTGTATGTTGTGTGTGTGAATTTACCAAAAGTAAGTTTTAATGAGTACCGCGGCTGTTGTCGGTATACATTTTTCGTGCTCCAGAAATTTAAATAATTTTGTTCACGATTGTTTACGTCACTAAGTGTGACTATACGCACGTCCAAAAAGTACCAGGAATTGACAACATTTCGGGCTTTAGGGTGAATTTGCAAAATCAAAAAGACAAAAGTATTCTTTCATGAAGTGCAAAATATTTAGCTAAGCTCAGACATTGGACTCGATTGATTGCCCTTTCTGGGAATTCTGGGAAATATTTTGACACCAAGTTTTAAATCAATAACTTTATTATATAGACTGCAACTTACATTTTCTTTATTTATTGTAGGCGAGTCATTACAGCTTCTCTACGTACTTTATAGATAGTTCTTGTTAACAGGTGCGGTTGCACCGAATTTTAGATCGGTATGAGGATGGAACTGCAAGGCAGAGTTTTTCGATTTCTCTAGATGAGGTTACGAGAAGATGTGATCCATTTTTCCATTTATCATATGACAGTCCACTACAAGCCAAGTTTCCGCTTTTTATAACCATTTTTGCGTAAGTTGTAAACCTTCCAGGAGTGAGTGTCAAGGTTTGTTGCTGATGGGGATTCTAACGGCTTATAAAGAATGGGCTTGTAAGTAATTCCATTTTTTAGTGGTACGTATAAAAGAAGCTTTCCAAAGCATACGTAGGCTGCTTGGAAGTAGGCTCCCTTTGGATCATTATGCAAAAGCTCGTTCTCTCCATTCACAATTTCTTTCGATGCAAATCGTTTCCTAATTTAAATTCTAGTGAAAGATGATCACTTGCAGTCGTACCGCATTGCTTGGATTTTAGCAAAAATCTAGTTTCTGGCTGGGATTTAAAACTGGGCGTCTATATTAAATGTATTAAATGTATGTTGTACATAAATATGTTAATCGGTTGTCCCACATTCACTTACATTAACAACAAAGTTTGCGCAGACATATATAACACCCGCAAAGACTTAGGATATATCCAGCTTTTATTGTATCGATCGATTCCGAAAATGGTGCTGAATGTTTGAGCATGTATGTCTGTATGTCTGTCTGATGTTTGTTCATCTATGGTTGTGCTCAACTTACAAGTCATGAGATATTTTGATGAAATTTGGCACATTGACGATTAAAGTTATTTAAGAAAAAGAAGAAGTCATCTAATAAAGTTAGCTTAACCGTTTGAGTACTAAGCAGCGCGATTGCGCTGTTCAGATTTCATGTCGCCAAAACCCAGGCAGTTTTGAAAAAAAACCGTCGAAGAATCCCAAGCAGCGCGAATGTCAAAACTGTCTGGGTTTTCTTGACATTCTTCAACAGTGTTTTTTCAAAACCGTCTGGGACTCAAACGGTTAATCATTCCAATCAAGTTTTACGCCAAAGTATTTCTTATATGAACGAATATGTGATTATTGTGGTTGCTTTTTCTCAACTTCTAGGGGCAGTTAAATAAATCCATCGCAAACAATTTCGTTACTAATTGCTTTTGACAGTGAGGCGTTATTATTAATAAGAATTGACCCCTCCAGAATGACTTAACTGAGCGGATTCCGAGCGCAAACGATTGATCAGAAATTCGTCGGACAGGTAATCTTCTCATTCCTTCAGTTATTTTTTGGGTTGTTCTCGATAATTTCCTTATAAACGTGATACGTTTTCAAATATTTCCAAAATTCCGCTATTCGCTTTGCCCCAGTCATTTGCAACATACATATGCACTTTTCATTAAAATGAATACTTTAAACGTTTTAAAGCCGTTTCTGCAATAAATTCTATTGAAAGCACAGAACAGCAAGTAATGTTTGTCTAATCGTTTTGCAACTAATACTTTTGTTGTTGTTATCCTAAAAAAAGAATCTTTATACCTTTATACTGTTATCCTAAAAAAGACAAAACAAGTAGAAGAGCTAACATGTGATTTTTTCCATTTTCAAAACAAAAGTTTTTGTTCCATAGGCATGTGGATTTTGCAGGCTTGGCTTTTAAAAGTTTAGGTCACTTCCACACTCTTTTGCATCGATATCTTCATTTTCGCTAACACGAGAATGTTTGCCACAGATATAGCGCACTTTGGCGGACGGACAGATGCCTACGCGAGCAGACGGACATGTTTAGGTGCATTGCAAATTTGAAACTGGTCAAGAATTTATATACTTTACGGGGTTTTCTTGAAGCTTGCGTCGGCGCGTTATAAACGTATTGAAAAAAAATTAAGACTACAATATTAGGTAGGCGTGGTCAATTTTTTCCATTTTCAATAAGGTATTGCAAATTCATCCGTAGAATATGCGTTGAAATTTTTATACATTTATTTGCTATAGTTTATGAGTAATGAGCAAAAAATAAATATTTGAAAAACAGAGGTGTTCTCGGTTTACGTGGTGCTGTGAGCGTATCCCTCGGCCGATTTGGCACATTTTGAATGCCGACCCGTGTGCAAGAACTTTCAAAGTTTCTATCACATTTGGAGTCGATAGCTTGCTTCATTTTTTACGGCCAGGGGAATGTTCACAAGAGACATTATACGAACGAGTAAATGGGTAGAAGGACGGCGCGATGTGCTTGAATCGTTTCAAAACTTGGTGCTGATCAAGAATGTACATATATAATGTGATTTCCGAATTCGAAAAATTCTTTGGTGGTAGTTATAAAAATACAATCGTCTATAATATAAAAATTTAGAGAATTTGTTCCCTTAAGTAAGCTCAATACTTTTTAGACTTGCTAGCAATTGCTATCACAAGCCGTCTAATGTGTTACAAGGCTTGCAAATTTACATTCTGATGTTGCCATTGCGACCTTTTCTTTGTCTTAGGGAAAAACCAAGAACATTTCAACATATCACACAGAGGTCATCTTCTTGCTTGCAACTTAAGGTTTTTCCTTTTCATTCATTTTACTTATAAGCAAAATTTATAAAATGAAAACAAAAAAAAATTGTGTTAAATGCTGTACAAGTTCTTGACAGTGCTCAACAACAATTACATTTGCGGAAGAAAAACCACAAAAAGACAAAAAATGCGACATAACCCACATTTTAATAATACATACATAGATACGTTTGTGCTTGTGTTTATATAGTTATAACGAATAAAATTATGTCAAGAGTATCGCATTCATTGCATTAACACACATACAAAAAAAATTATAACAAAATATGCTTAAAATTCTTTGCATAAAATGCTTGCAATCTAAGATGACATAAAACCATAGGAAAGAAAAGAAACCATACAAATGGTCTACAAAACTCTCTAATAACCTAAATATTTATTTAACCCACATTTTCATTCCTAAGAAATATTGCTATCGTAACCTTATGATAAGATATTAGATTACTTTTACATGTGATCTTGTCGTTTGTAAGGCATCTTTAATGTAATTCAAGGCATAAGCCTCTTAACCTAGACAACATAGTCACTTTTCTTACTCTAAAAAATATTGAGTTTTTCCAAAAAGAAAAAAAAAAGAAAAAGCCATGAATTTAATTCGCTTTTTCAATACCCTCACCTAATTTGTGTTATTGTCAAATATTTCTCATATTTATTTAAAAAGTTTCTTAAGAAGTTTGTGTCCTAAGTCTTTCTTTCTACTATGAGTGATGTATGTTGGCTTAAAAGGTTTATTATTAGTCTCTGTCATAATTTTGAAAAAAATCCACAAAGGTCATGCTTTATGTTCAGCAACCGTTAAGTGGAGGCGTGTCAAATTTATGAATAAAAAAAAAATTATTTGATTAATTAATTTGTTTGGCTTACAAACAAACAAAACACAAGTAAGAAAATTGTATTCGGTCGTGACCGCATCTTCTATGCCCATCACCATTATCCCAGAAAGACAGAAAAAGGAAAAAAAAAACAAAAGTTTCATGTTGTATAACATGGAGTGGACGCGGCTGATTTTTTCTCTTTTCAAAATAAAAGTTTTTGTCGCATAGGCATGTGGGCATTGTAGGCGTGTCCTTGGAAAAGCTTACGTCAATTCTAAATTCTTTTTTAAATTCATAGGCGATCGATTCATTTTCGCTAACGAGAGAAAGTTTACGCGGAATGTTGCGCGGATAGACAGAGGAACAGACGAACAGACAGACATGTTTTGATGTTGACACTGATCAACAATTATATACTTTGCAAGGTCTCTGATGATTCCTTCTGGGCGTTGCAAACGTGTTGACAATAGGGATATAACCCTCATCCTTGAGTGATAGGTATAAAAATTGGTTTATGAGAATGTGTGGGCGGTTTACGGTGCTCGTTGTCCATTTATCATACGACATGATCGCAGTTAGGGTCGATACTTGAGTATCGCGTTGGGCATCGCGTTTGTTGTATTGTGTACAATGGTTTGCTTGTGATATCATCTTCCTGTGGGGGTATAACAAAATATTATTATCGACAGCCGTCAGCCTTAACAACAAATTTCGATATTGAGTTTACTCAATAAAGAGAACCGTAGACCGGCTCTTGGTATACGGAAGAAAGTGTTAATATTTCCAACTAGTTTTCATAGTCTTGTCATTTTTTAATTTCCTTTTCTTCTAGTATCGTAAACCAAGTTCTTTTCTTTACAATTAAGAACAAAATAACTGCACGATTTTTATTCTTCTTAGCATAACTTGAAAATTAAAATTAATGTAACGTCTAAACATGTCTCTCTTTTAAACAAAATTATATAATACTAGGAAATTGATGATATTATTCGAAGCAGAAATATATTTAAAGGAGGTGCGATAAATACTTAAACAAAAAGCCATTAGACAAAACTTAATTTCATCTTTTTAGTAAAAATAAATTCTCTCTCTGTTATTTTAAATACGTAGAACAAATGTATGTAAATATTTCAAATTCTAAACTTTTGCTGAAAGAAAACCATTGAAGTATCTGAAGAATGACTACAAAGCGTAAAATTCGATTTTTGTACTCTACATCACTTGTGGGTTTATTAAGCTAGTGTGGGCGTATGTGATACGTAAAAGGGCTTGTAATAGAATCTCATTTTACAATACCGATCGATTCAGAATCATAATCCGAACGGATATAGGCCTGTCTGTCCGTCTATTGCCTGTTCATGTTCATGTTCAAGCTATAGGCCGGAATTTTTGAAAATTGATACGACGAGATGTTTTGACCCAAGCACGAACGCTATTGAAAATGGTTGGAATCGATCTACTTTTTCGACCACTCACCATATAACGTCCTATTCTGAAAAGTCGTTTTAAAAAAAATTGCAATTTCCAAAATTTTTCGACAAATGTTGCTAAGTAGTAGTATATCGGCTTTCTAAATTGATACGAAAACTCTGGATCAGTTGTGGCAGTTTTTTAACCCCCTCTCACAGAACCAAAACTGAAATACACACGACAAACAGCCATAATTTTCATTTGCGTCATGTTGAAAATTATATCATAAAAGTTATTTAACATAAAAAAGCTAACTGTACCAAATTTGAACCATCTCGGCCTAGTTTTTGGATCCTACACTAATAAGGATTTTTACGAAAATCGATTGCTTGTAGAGCAGAAAAATCTAAGTTTTAATATGTGGTGATGGAAAATGATCCTTAATAGAAATTTCGTACAAAAATAATAATTGTTTTAGATAATGTGATGTAGGATATTTAATAGTCGGCCTTTCCCGACTATAATGTTCTTATTTGTTTTCTATTATTTATGGAAATTTCCATTACTTTGTCATTGTCCAGTTTCTGAATGAAGTTTCAGAGTCTACGGAAAATGTATATATATTTCCGATCAATAAGAAAATCCGAGTCGATGCAATGCATGCGGTAGCCATTCTACTGATCGCGAAAGTTAGGATATCGCCTTAATATTTGGCAAAAACATAGGACACTGTTGCATCCAGCGTGATATTGAAAATCCCCCATTTTGGGCAACGGACGCGAGCACAGTGCACCTCGATTACTGAGAGCAAACCAGTGGATACTTTTTTCGTTACTAGGAGCAACACCTGAAAGTTGTGTGGATTCGCCCTCAGTCGAATATAGTTATCTAACTTTTTTCAAAATGTTCTTTGTACATACACACACTGAAGAAAGAGGATATATTCAGTTAGTCATAACGTTCGCTACACTATGAAGGCGGGAATAGGTTTACCGTTTTCGTACGATACGAAAGGCAAAAATAATATGACCGCATATGACCGGTCGATAGTACTCGATTGCCTTTGTTTCGAGTTTTTCTTCTCGTTCATGTCTATGTGCAACTGAATATTTGTGACATCTTGGTGAGCGTGTCTAGAGAAGCGGAAGAAAAGTAAATATATAAGCAAACTAAATACAAAATTCGGGCAAGAAATTTGGTGAAAAAATTAGAAATCACATAAAGCAAAGTTTAATAAATTGATGACGTCATTGTTTAATTAAATTGTCAAGTCCTTTTTTCTTAATAGCTTGCTTGATTTTTATAAGTTCTATATCTACGGTGCCGATCTCTTTGTTCCTTAGTGTTTTTTCTTATCCATTTTATGCTTTTGTTCTGATATTTTGAACGACATTCATTCCATGGTGAGAATTCGCTTGAGTGTTGTTGCCGTAGATTTGTACAACTTGTCTATCTTTTGAACTTACTTGTGATCCGTCTTCCGTATCTATATCGACTAAACAGATACTGAAGATCACATTTCGAAACTACTTACTTAGTCTCTACGAATCCTAGATTTCCACTTTTTGTCGTTCAAACAAATTTTTACGTTAATTCCCTTTTCAAATTTTATATGACATGAGTCACCCATAGCCGACCCCGGCTTTTGCCAAACTCACTATTTTGTTGCGTGGAGGAAGTTTTAGAAATTGGCTGCTGACATTGCCAAGGTGTTATTTTTTCAGATTCATCCATATCTACTGATCCATTAATTGCCATTCCTGCCAGGTCCTTCAAACATCTTTCAATAATTTACCTAAATCTGTGGACTTATCTGTTCTAATTTTTTTTTTTTAGGATTCTAAACAAAACTGTTTGGGTACTTTATGTTAAATATATTATTCTTCAGGTATGTTAAGGGTCGATCAAGTAATTCGCTTGCTTTTGATAATGGTGTCCCTACTTTACACTTCACTGTGGGCTTGCCTTTTGACTGATTTAGACCACCTTCAAAACCGATGCAAAGGCCTGCAGTAATTTTGCCAAGTTTGAAGCCTTCAACCAGCAAACTGTTACATAGGCATGGCACAGACCGATATGCTTACATTAATTCAGATGTTGCCATTGATCAAGAATGTTTATTTTCTTCGAAATTTGGTTCAGAAACTAAATGTCGTGAACGTTCTAAAATAATAAATGTACCTGAGCCCTTTGGTGGTGTATATAAAGAATGCTACAAAATGATAGAAGTTTTTATAATTTACAGAATGAAGTAAACTTTGATAGCTAGTAAACGAAATCATATATTTTATGGCCATTGAGCAGTGACATAGTTTTGATCTTTAGGTACGCGAAAAGTAAATGCATCGCGAAGCTTTGCTTTCAGCAAAAACAAATATTTACGTACATTTATTCTGCACACCTAGAATTTATTTGCGGTCATAACCTTTGCTAAAACGATTAAATTATATTTTTTTCAATCGCTTCTCTTCTTTTTTTTTTATTTGTCGTAGTCGCTCTCTCGACACAATATGTTTCTGCTCCGAATAATATGATGCTTTGTTACGACATATTACGTCTGCTCTATACTTTTTATTCGAATAAAAGTAAAAACAAACAGATATTTGGGAATTAAAAATTACAACTTTAGCCAAGTGAACTTCAGCCGTTTTTACTTAAGCGACTGTGTACTTCACACTCTTTCCACTGATATGTGAATAAAAGTAAAACATTCTTTGTTTCGTTTACTTAAGTTTATCAAAAACATTATATGCAACTCTTTTGCTTCATCAATTAATCAATACTGCAATTATGTTGCGACTACAACAGACATATGTCGATAGATATTTTGTTGGATAGATATGCATGAGTGTATGATATCATTAATAGAAGGCAAGCAACAATCGTTTCGCAACTTAAGAAACCAAAGGTGCTTTATAGCGCATAAAAGCAAAAGCTTATAGTCGCATGTGTAGGATTAGTTAAAAGAAAACAAAACGTTTGTGATTTAATTAAATAATTTTAAACGCATGCATGCATTCACACATACAGTAAACCAATTAACGTTCAAACATATGAATGCATATACAAGCGTGCATATCTACATACATATATAAAAATTCTTCTTCTTTTTCTCTACTTTAACATGTTGAATGCCACGTCGATCACCGGTGACGCGGCCTACATGGAAAGTTCCGGTGACTGATAGTATGCGGTGAAGAGCAGTTTAGCAGCGAGTGTGGCCTGGCGGAGACTTTTCTCGACAACTCGCGTGGCAGTCAACGTGTTAGTTGCGGTCACCTTAGAAATGGTTCTTCTTTTTGTGACTATATTTTAAACGCCCCATATATATGCGCAGTAGAGAGACTGCCACAAAATGTATTTATCCTCTAGCTTAGCATGAATAGAGGAATGATTTCATCACATTTCCATCCACAAACTGAGAAAGAAAATTACATTTGGGAAGAAGAAATGTGTGCAGTTCCAATTATTATATTTTAGGGGACAAATTTGCATATTTTTGTATGTACTTCGCTTATAGGTACGTCCATCTATTTTATCTTTTATCTTTTAAATCTGATCTAAACATTTTAATGGTAGTGGATAAGCGAGATTCGGCGCTAGCCGAACATAACTTTCTTACTTGTTTTTTGCTCAAAATAGTTACGGTTATTAATGCCAATGAAAAGTGAAGAAAAACATTGTTCAATAGAAAATAAAAGCAAAAGAAATATACACTCATTAGCTAAATGTATTCCATGTGTATATGTGTGTGGTACGCATAAGACAAGCCTGCCTGCAAGTATTTTCTCCCTCTTTAGAAACTTAAAAACCAGAACAACTGATAAATGAAGCAACTGAAGCGAAGTGAAGTCAACTATGAGTGCGTATGAATATGTGGGCAAGTTGTTCAATGCGCCCTCCTCCCTGCCGCTTTTAAAACAATCCACAGTTGATATTGTCAGGCAACACCTAACGGTGTGTGTGCAAGGAAGTGTTAATATTTCTAACTAGTTTTCGTAGTTTTGGGATTTTTGGATTTCGTTTCTTAAACACCACTCTTGTACTAGTCTTCCTATATCGTAAATGAGGTCGTTTTCATTGCAATTAAGAACAAGATGACCGCATGATTTTTATTCTTCGCAGCGTAAAATTGCTCATAGCTTCAAAGTTTTCTTTATAATACACATAAGATCATCGTATCATTCGAAGCAGAAATTTTACTTTTGTTCACATATCAGTGGAAAGAGTGTGAGGTACACAATCGCTTAAGTAAAAACGGGTGAAGTTCACTTAGCCAAAGTTGTAATTTCTAATTCCCAAATATCGGTTTGTTTTTACTTTTATTCGAA
>KK503081.1:76117-99534 GCA_000688735.1 Glossina austeni | reverse complement strand
AAAAAAAAAAAAAAAAAAAATTCAGTTCTATTATTCATATTTGTTCTACATACATATGAAAAATATTTCTTAAAAAAATCAGGTAAATAACATGAATAACATTAAGTGCTATCTGTAGTTAACCTTCAGAAAATTATATATCAATGAATTGACGTTCTTTTACCTTTTTTGCTTATATTGAAAATATATTCTATGGTGAACGAAGTGCATCTTTCAATATTTCTAAATATTCCTTAAAATGCAAGGCGAAATTAACATTTTTTTTTATTTATTTATTTTTTTTTATATTTTGCTATATAACAACAAAGTTTTCAATCAATCAGAACAAATCTAATCTGCCCGATGTTCTGTCTCAAGTTATATGAGATGATATTGAAAAGTCTCTGCGTTTTCGAGGTTATTTTTTGTAGCCTGCTCCTTTCATACGACCATCCCAAATGGCCAAATGGTTGTTGTTCAGTGCCTCCGCCATTTCCTAACAGCTTGATTGTCGGTCTTAGTTCGCCAATTACAAAATTTCATCGGCTTTTTCAATGACTGCGAGGTGCATCTTTTACATCCAAATTTCCGAAACATGATCGAGAGAAGCACTTCTGAGGCGTTCGTTTACTTACAGCATTCTGACCGTACACTTTACAAATTTTTCGGCATGTTTTTGCATGTTTTACTTATTTTATAGTAAAAAAAAGCCTCACATAGCGTATTTCTTTAGATACTTCACTCATTTTCAAATCAATATAACTTTTTTCACGAGCATAGAGTTAGAAAACTATGTTCACAAAAAAACTTAAACTGAAATGTCACCCATTTGCTAAGCATATCTTCGTTTGAGACAATCAAGTGAGTGTTGGCCGTTCTAAAGGCATCAACCTCATCTCGCGAACAAAAACCGCGAAGAATTTTCAATGGGACCAAATATTATGAATTTCTTTGCTCGATGGTGTGTTTCATTTATTATTTTTTATGTGTTATTTGCCGTAAATATAAAAAAAAAAAAACGATTTATTCACAATTATTAAATTTGAATTTCATGTACTGAAATAAGTACATGGGTGCAGGAATAATTTCCGCTCATTTGCAGCTTGCCAGTGAACATGTTAAAGACACGCAATGCTTACTTTCTTGTTTTTTTGTTCGAGTCAAAAGTTATTCGAAATTATTCGAAAACAATCGGAAGTTAGAAAATTTTAAATCATATGCCAATAAATTCGTTTAGCTTTTTTTTGAGTAATTTTGAAAAATGTTAAAATTGATAAAAAACAAAAAAAAAAAATGCTTTATTTTTAATGCCAAACTAAAACAGTATTAAAAAAATAAAACTATTTTAAAAAACTAGTGTATAAGACGGCATTGCTTCTTGGAATTATTTCCCGCTTTATTTGAGCAAAATTATAAACAAAAATTGGCGAAAAGGAAGAACTTTTCCTGTTTTTTTCTCCTTCCTATCAATACTTTCCTCAAAGCTTGGTGAAATGGGGCTACGAGAGCTCCTACGCGACTTAGAATGATTCCGCAATCATTTGCAAAAATGCTTATCTGATGTAAAAAGAAGAAAACCAACTTAATTTTTGGGGACAAGAAGTGTTTCATTGTTTTCTCGCATAATCCTCAGCCCACTCCAGACATGTACTATTTATAGTTCAGTACAATTTCCAGTACACTACAGTTAAACATGTATTTACCTAATGAATATAAAATTTATGTCATATTTTCTCGACGAATGTATCTATCGGGTAAATCAAGAGATATGTATACACTATATACATATATACATTTAAACTTCATACTATTACCCTTCATGTTGTAAAGAGAAGATTAACATAAAAAAGGGGGGAGGGGGGAAAAAAAAATACATTCTTAATTATGTCGAAGATGGCGGCAGTGGTGGTTGCTGTTATTTCTCTTCGCGGTTTTTGCCAACGATAGTGGTTAGGAGATGATGCTGCTAGCGCTCTCTTCTTCGTATAATCAGTGATAAAAAAAACAGTATCTTCACTATTTGCATAAATTTTCTAAATTGTATCAACCAGAAAATTGAAGAAAACTGCGGTTTGTTGCAATTATGTTTAAATTATTTATTCAAGAAAATTACATTTTTATTCAAGCGTACCTTTACCCAATTTTCTCTACATTTTACCAAAAAATTTTCGAACGATACGGTAAAAATTAAAACAATTCGTAATAAACAAAATTGAAAAAAACATATTTTCCACGTCCCTTGGCTATGTGCCAAGTATTTGCGAAATAAACTTAAAGTATATTCACCTTTTTTTTTATAAGTTTTACGTAAATAAAATGAAGTCTATGAACGTTATATTAAATTAAAAATTAGTGACAAAAATAAAAACAGTAGCGAAAAAAGCGTCTCACAAACAGCTTTGTTTGTTTTATGGCATATCTATGGCTCGAAAAGATATAACTAAATGGCTGAGTAACTTGCGAAATTAAATAATTTTAGCCATCAGCAGGAACGACGCGTAAAGCTTAGAGAAAACCTTAACTTGAGGACAAAACAGAAACTCGATGCGTCGGTTATTCGAAAAAAGTGCTTAAGAATTTCGCTCACCTTGTTTCTGTTCTGCTTTTGTTCTCGCGCTCAAATGGTGAGCAATCCAGCCCTGCCGGGAGTATAGTCGAGACGCAGATCAGATAGTATATGCAAAAGACTTACGGAATAAAAGATCCTTGGTGGCTTTGGCCAGGACTTTGCAGGATCAGCACCTTTCGGTCTGACCGTAATGCTAAAAACGAAGGGGAAGTTATGTTGAACTTAATACCTGCCCCCTCCCCCCCAAAACATATCACATTGTGTCTCTTAGCTGATCGTAGCAGTTTTCACGCTCTTACCTTGGTTGCTCCCCCATAAAGTTGTGTATAAAGTTCTATGGATCAACATGTGCTATGAATTGTAAATGACAGTCTTTTTGTCTACTGTACATATGGTTTTGGACGGATAATTCCTGCACTCTTCTATTAAGAATATACCTGAGAAATATTCGTTTTCCGCCACTATTTCAACAACCGTGAACAATCCAACTATGAAGGACGGAAAGACGGACATGACTAAATCAGTTTAAAATGATACGCTAAACAAAATTATCTATCGTATAAGGTCGCTGATTGTTAAATACATACAGACAAACGGAAAGACAAATTAATTGTTTCTATACACCGCGATGGTAAGCATAAAGACAAGCATAAAGGCAAGCAGTAGGATTGTGTTCGCCTTGTCCAAAAAATGCAAATAAAATTCTTTTATTATATTCAGTTGCAATTGAATGAAAGAAATATTCGCCAGCCATTAAAGTGACCTTAAATTAAATATCCGCATGACTATGCATTTGCTGTAAACATTTAATTTTCTTTTCTTCAAATCTATTATGAAATGAAATAAATCAATGGAATCAAATCATACAAACTATAGAATGATAGAACATTTGCTTCACTCGTCTCTACTTAATATACTATATAATCGTTTTATCGCTTATATGCAAAACAGGGGAAATCGAAAGATGAATTAGCGCAGTTTTCCAAAGTTTTCCAAATTATTGAAATCTTGCAAAATTGATTAAAATTCTATTTAATACCCAAATAATTAAAAATTAAACTTTTATTTGTTGCATTATGTCGCAGTTCCCTGACTTTTCCGTATTACGCGCTTTCGGACAGCATGTACTTGCCTACGGTCATAATATTTACATATTTTCTTAGGTGCTTGCAAAAATTTTGATCATTTTTTCACTTGAAGAAGGCATTCATTACTTCCAAAATTATTTCCATCATTTTCTATAACTTTTTCCAATATTTTTGGCTATATGGCGATATCATGTCGAAAGAACTTATATTGGTTTGGCAGCGATCCATTTTCGTACTTCTTCAACTTTGCGGACCCGCGTGCCAGTCAATCCATGCTGCATCGAACCGGTAATCAGTAGGCGCCATGTCGGGCAGTACTCTCGGTGGGGGAGAATTTCCCATTCGAACTGCAACCGTGTATCGTGGACAACTCTACAAGCGAGAGACCAAAAAATGGCTTTTTCGGTCAATTCGTGTCGTCACTTTTATCCCCATTAGACTCAAAACCGATAATTGGAATATGATGGAGCAGCATTTCCGTGATCTCCGCATCACTGAACGTGTTTGATGGGCTTCGGCAGAAAATTTCTTCAAATAAAAAGCAAAAGTAATGAATTTGGAAGAAGAAGAATTTTGAGTGCTATATAATTAGCTTCGGCATGCCGTGAATAAATGGAAAACTTTTATCCTCATTGGACTCAAAACCGATAATTGGAATATGATGGAGCAGCATCTCCGTGGTCTCCGCATCACTGAACGTGTTTGATAAGCTTCGGCAGAAGATTTCTTCAAATAAAAAGCAAAAGTAATGAATTTGGAAGAAGAAGAATTTTGAGTGCTACATAATTAGCTTCGACATGCCCTGAATAAATGGAAAACTGTTATTTTCTGTAGACGAAGGTCAAATCCATTGATTTCAAGTGTTGTGTACCGTCGTACTTCCCATTTCTTTATCATTTTTTTTACCTGTAAAAGCCGCTGATCAAAATTGTTGCAAACACCATAAGTATCATTACGTTGCAATATAAATCATGCCCTCTTCAGATTCAGAGAGGGTGGAGTGAAATGGTGAAATGAATAAGAATGCGAACTTAAAATCGAATAAACAATTTTTTCATATTTACATAAGTATTAAGCCATTATGTAAATATATTTATGCATTTCATATACATGATGACTTGCACTTTTTTTCTTCAAGGCCATACATTTTTTCCATTCAATAATATTCGAAAAGTGCATAAACAAAAAGCTTCTTTTGATTTCATTTGCTTTTAAAAATTTTGTTTTAAAGAGATGAAGAAAGTTTTATAGAAGTTTTTTTGAAATAATTTCACTTAATAAAGAAATTGATAAGAATTGATTGAATGAATGAATATTGAAAAAGTGAAGAAACAAAAATTTCTTTGAAGTATTTGCTTTTATACTTTATTCAAAAAAAAATGTTCCTTTAGGAAATTTTCAAACAAATTTCAGTTCAAAAATTAAAACGAAAATGATTTAAAGTTTGATGATTTTAACCAAATACTACAAAAGCTTATGAAATTCGCTTTTCGTTTCGAAAACATTGTTTCTAGATACTGCCGATACGTTTGCGCTTTCCGCTCCCGGTCGATAAAGGCCCTGAATCGTTTTGTCCTTTGTCCTCATCATTCAAAATTTCTTCCTTTGACCCTTGGTAAGGTTCACTGGATCGTGCACGTTTTCTGCCGGTTGTTGGCTTTATGGCAACTGAAATTAGCTTAGTTGTGGTCAGAGAGACGGTGATCTCCCGTTTGACAGCTATAAAGTTGGATAAACCTTTCGCTTTGTCTTGACGTGGTTTAAAATATTTGGTTGGCAATCGTATGAAGGCAAACAATTTTTTATTAGGCAATAATTTGCATAAAGGCATTTTCGACCGTATTATAAAGTTGGCAAGATCGCAAATCGCCCGCATTTTCAAATTGTTAATATCGTGACTATCATTAGTGTTCGTCAAGCAACGATCTCTCATCTTTTTGATGAGGCGTTTGTAAAAGCTAAATAAGAAATCATCATCTGGGCTCGATATTAAAGGGTCGAGGACGAAACGCAAAGCCTTCTCAACCTGTCTTAGTTGGGCATAATCCTGATAATTTGTAAAGGAGGAATGATGGACCAACACAAGTACAGCATAGGTTAACATAAAATCGGGTAATAATCGCAATCTCTGACGATCAGTAGAATTTCCCGCGCTTTGCATATTCCGAATTTTAAGGTATTCCCGCCGTTTATTTATATCCGCCTTGATGAATTCGCACATCTGCTCGGCAAGATCTCGATCGGTTTCATACCCACCAAGAACATAGTAACCCATAAAATGCAAAGGTAGACATTTATTGGGCAATTCCTTTGCCAAACCCTTGTGAAGTTTAACAGCAAACATTTCTCGAATTTTGGGTTCCGGATCGCACATTATCTGTGATAAATTGAAATATTGCTCTGCAGTGCACCGATCCGCTATGCCTTTTTGCTCGCATATCTTCAAAATAGCACAGGCGGCCCCCAATCGTAACCACGACTTTTCAACTGGAAGCAAACAATCACGCTTTAGTAAGCATCCAGGCACATTAACGTGGGCAAATAGCAGACGTAATGTTTTCTCTATGGTAGGTCCATCCGTCGTCATGCCTAGCGACCAACGAGCCACTGTCTTAAGAGCATCCAATTTGCAAAGAGTATCAGGCGGCAATTCATCTCGTTGGCACCAAGTTGATCCAAGCAATTTGCAATCACGTACCTCTGAGGCACTATCTGTCAGCACCTTCTTAACTATAAATGCACCAATTATTTTCTTAATAGGCCTGGCAAATGCTTGCGGCATTTGATAGGCGATATGACCAAGTGTAACAATTCGGGCGCGTCGATTTGTAACGTCCGATGTTAGAGGGCTGCGCAAAGCTTCCACAATCTCATGGAATATCGGATGTATTTTTGGCGTTGCTGGAATGCGTAAAGCACTTCCTTGATCTCTTCCCAATTGCGTGTTTACGTACACGCAACGGACCGCATGTTTCGCTTGCTCGGCCGTGCCATTCAAAGCAAAATATTTGCAAATGCGAGTTAAATCAAACATAATATGTGGCTTGATTTCCGCTAGAGCCTTGCATTGACCCAATCGTGTAAAAGATCTTAATATAATAGGTGCTATATAATCGTGTTCGTAACGCAGAAAGTTCATCATATGACGAAGTGTTTTATCGGTAAAAAAATGAATGGGAAAAATAAAAGATAAAAACTTTAATATTTTGAGACCACGTATACCGGCGTTCTTCTCCGGCATGCCCATCTCTTTCGCAATATCACCGCTTTGTATGCAACCATCAATTAGTTCTACTAATGCACTGATGGATTCCTTATCAACCATCACTGAGGCCACAATTTCGAGAAGCATTTTTACGACATCGTAGTACACATTCTCATTAGATGGTACGTCTAATTTTTTCAATACAAGTAACATAGCAGCAATACATTCTTTGCAGGAGACGTCATGTTTCAATATCGTTCGCATATAACCCAACAAATCTGGATCATTGCGTAAATTCGCACTGAATTTCGTAAGCGATTCAATCGCGTTTGTAGTATCGGGTAACATTTTGATAATGAGCGACTGTTGAACACTAAGTTGGTCCTGTGCGTCGACAGTAATTTCTTTTAAATGGTGCAACATGATCCAATTTCGAACAATTTTCCGTTTATTCATTTGATCTTTGTGCAACTTCGCAAAAGCCAGGGCAGCATTATAATCAAGTGCGCTTAACAGATAACATAATTTTTTCATGCGCTCTTTCGCCTCCAATTGGTAAGGAATTAGATATTTTAATAAAATGCGTTCAACGCAAATGCGATCATCTAAAGTGGGCGTATAATAAGAATGCATTATCGTGTTCTTAATCCAACGTAGAGATGATTTGATTTCATTTGGCATATCATTTAAATCGACTGTAGCCTTTTGGTAAATGAAAGCCAATCCCCTTAAAGCTTGTAGGCGTATTTTAAATATTTTATCTAAAGAACGTTCGCGTAATATGAATAGTAAATCTTGCGATTCACAAACTACATTAAGTCGACTATTGATTGTCTTGACTATAGCCATCACCATTTCGTATCGTACAGTTGCGTTGCGATCAAAATTCCGAGCGAGCAAACATTTAATGATATCCGGGCGCAAGCGAGGATGATTAATAAAATAATGCATAGAAAATTGAACAGATGTGATACGTATAGAGACCGCAATATCATCGAAACATTCCAACAGCATATTAAACAAATTGGGAAATTGGTTAGTAAGTCTTGAGCCTTCTGCAGAAAATATACTCGACAATAACTTGAGCACTGCTACACGTTCTTGCTCATTAGTTGAATGCAATTTGTATTCCAATTGCGGCAGAATCGTATATAAAAGAGTCGGAGATATAATATTTAATTCATAGATTAAATCATAGACTTTATCGTACATTTCAGATGGGATCTGAAAATAGTCAATCAGAAAAATTCGGTCGAAATACCTTTTAAGAACAGGCTCAAGATAATCCTTGGCCTTGAATATGACATCTTTTGCCAATTGGCATGCAGTTCTGTTTTGCGTTTTCTTCGGCTTCACAATGTTACTTAACAGCAAGTCCAACAGTTCTATAGTAAAGTTCTCAAGTTCCATTATCAGAGAACTCAGAATATCGGTTATACGATTTTTCACTTCAACGCTGTTGTTCTCGTTGATTATATCAAATATCGTTGTGAACAAGCGACGGAATATCTCTTCCGAATCTTCAATTGACTGATTTAAGTTACATTGGCGAGCTATAGCAGACAAACGTTTAGCCAACATATTCAGACGTCTGAGAAGTTCTTCTTCGGTTAAATCTTTTACCAGTGGCTCACATCCCGGTGAAATCATGATGTTGAACTTGATGAACAATATTTTTTATTATCAATTAATTTTTTGTGAACGCTTGAAAGAAAGTATTTCCTGCTGTGGCTAGTTCGGATCTACTTTTTTTTTCTTTTCCGACTTCCGATGTACTAGATTGCAACTTGCGACAATCTTAGCTATGACACATCAATGATTTTTGTTGTCATCTGATATTTACGATAACAATCCGATAAAGTTAGTTACATGGCCTAATGATTACTTAACCCTTTACAGCTGCGCACATATTCATTAACCAATCGTATCAGAAATTTCAGATCGCAAATACTTAACACAATGAAATGCGTCACGCGCCTAGGCGAACATATCGTTTGAGAAGTAAAAATAAGGAAATCGATGTAAGTGGTCATAGGCAACATATGGTTTAACAAGTAGACAAAAAAAAAAAATCGATATAAACGTAAACAACATATGTGTGAAAAGTAAGAATAAAAAAGTTACAGTAAAAATATAGAATTAAAAAAAAAATGGGTTGAAAAGAAAAATGATGCAAATGAATAATGGACAAAAGATGATTGTATAGAGAAAAGGCATCTTTGATGGGCGGAACTTTCGCAACAATATTTCGACTAATATATCAAATCATACTTTTACAATCGCTACCGGGCTACCGGGTCTTACGGTTTTCTCATGTGAAACAAATTCAATATTTTCCAACTAAAGCCTCGGACTCAGATTCAAATATATATATATAGCTACAGTTATGCTTAATTTCTTATTTACTTAAATCATTCATAAGCAAGTAACAGCATTATAGTTGGGCAGCGGCAACCATTACATACCCTACACCACTTCGTCTCGTTATTCGCCCAAAAACGTTACTTTGAATTAATTTTCATCGTAAAATATTAAAAATTAAGTCTTTTTCCGAAGAGCTTACTACTCATGAGATATCTTGTATGGAGTGGAGCCGAGAATTAGACCAATATGGTTGAATTTTCACCATGAAATGTTGCAAACTCGAATTTTTACCATACGAAGCCTCATTCTCCATAGGAGCGGTTATAAGAGGTTTCTAAAAAATTTATCCCAGCCGATCTGAAATTTTCATACCAACTTGGAATGCCGCAATACTACTACTTAGCTACTTCTGCTGAGAAATTTTTTGGAATTGCAATTTTTTTCTCCATATAACGATTATTCGGAATAGAATGTTATATGGGGAGTGGTCGAAAGAGTGGACCAATCCGAACCATTTTCAATAGCGTTCGTGCTAGGGTCAAATCACGTAATTGTACCAAATCACTTCAAAATATCTTGAAAATTGCGACCTATAGGTTGAACAAAAGAAGGACAGACGGACGTATAAGCTTCTGAATTGGACGATATAATGACAAGTGGGTCTGTCTGAGGTTCTTCTGGGTCTTGCATACATTGTATTGGCACAAAGTGGACCACAAGTTGTGGAGGGTATAATAAAGTTTGGACAAATAATTTTTAAATCTGAAATTACTCGACTTTATTTCAATTTTAACCTTTTTTTTGCTTCGTTTGTTTGTTTACATACGCAAAAAAATCCACAAGCGCCCTGCTTATGTCAGCTATTCCTAATAAAAATGGAAGCGTTTACATTTTGTGCATATAATACACCAACTGCTTGATACACGCACGATGCGCATGCATTGATAGCGTTCAACGCTTAATTTTTTACGTGCCTGAAATAGCTGAAAACCTTTATGTGTGCATAATAATTACGTTTAAATTTCAACGCTTGATAAGCGAGCAAGGTTTCTGTTCGTCGTGTTTTCGTCGATAAGCACCTACTTGACCTAGGTCGCTGAGTTTTGCTTTCGTTGTACGTTTCAAGTCGTCTGAGCCATCTGGTGGTTGCTCGATTATATGTTTCGTATATTAATGAAATGTTATTTGCTGACAAGAACAACAACGTACGTTTTATTTATTTTTATTTTTTTTTTTTTTATTGTACCGATTGGTTAAATTTAATGTCTGGATTAACCGGTACATACTCTTTTTTTTTTTTTTTTTTTTTAATAAACGTTTGGATTATATTTGCTGCCGTTATAAGTATCAATGAAAATAATAATAAATATTTTTTTAATGCACATTTACTTTCCTCACATTACGTTGTTGGGAATGAAATGATTTCTGATTATATCCGTTTACAATTGTGTTGGTGTCATGTGTGGGAAAATCCATGCTGCTATGTGCATATTTTCTTCTTTTTTTTTTTTTTTATTCATTTATTCAAGGGATTTTTGATCGATTTTTTTTTTTTTGTTTTTTTTTCATTTTTAAATCTCTGTAAGTGTATGTTCATATAGAAAAGACGAGCAAATAATGCACTTTTACATGCATGCTTGTGCAATACGACCTTTTTTTCCCCCCCTTGACATGCACCATAAGCTTCTAATCTGCTAAGATGTCATTTCAAGCATATACCGTATATACTATAATGCGAAGTAAATTGAAAAGCTAGTCCAACATAAGAAAAGCTAAGAAATTCCTTAGCATATTATGTAAACATAAAATATTCTTTCAACTCTTAGATAATGGTATGAGATAAGATGTCTTTATGGAGACAAAAAAAGGACAGCAAATTCAATTTTTAGATATATCCAAAGGTAGTCTGAAATAGCTTAAGATGAAGAGCCAATAAGAGATTTTGCTTTTTCTGCCTTAAATTGCGATTGTGGGCCGATAATTGACAAGTACATACATACACTTGTGGAATGAGCGGGCAATTATTAGTGATATTTTTAATTATGGATTTTCTCACCCATTTACGAATTTGTAATAGATGATAATATTCATAATCATACAGTGACACCAAACTAACCTACAGTTACAGTGACACCAAACTAACCTACAGTTACAGTGACACCAAACTAACCCAAAAAATATGGGTATGGGCATGTTTTTCCTACATCTTTAACACACAATCTTCTTTCAAAGTAGTTGTTGGAAGAAAAGTTGATTCAGAAATCACCTATAGATGGGCAGAGTGGGAAGATAAATCAAATTGAACTGGGCGGGAGGTATCGACCCTCAACTATGTTAAATTCCATTAATCTCCTTGCCATTGCATCGTGTTTGATACAGAGACCATTAATCGTAAATATGAATGTCAACTAGCTAGTAGTGAAGCCGCTTCTAAATCTTTGGCTGACACGTCAAGGTCTTTAAAGCTTAAGGAATGTTCGGTTTATTCAGCATTCCTTTTGAAATTTTACATATGGACTCATATCGTGCAATGGTCTAATAATAGAAATCACTTTATTAATGGCTGATGAATGATGCTAAGGATGAAAAAAATTGGGAAGAATCTAAGGACTTCAAACCTTATCCAGGCTTATGCAATAGTAATTTCGCATTGGCTAAGACATCTCTTACGCTACTTTTCTCTACTTGTGGCAAAGTGTGACAGATTTTCAGGCAATCCGTTCCTTATGGCCTTGAACCCACTTTCTGTATTACTCGAAACAATTTACGTGATACTCTGTCCTAATCATCCTTCATCTGGTCTAGGGTTATGTGCCTTCTTTTCTAAGACATCTCTTACGCCACTTTTCTCTACTTGTGGCAAAGTGTGACAGATTTCCAGGCAATCCGTTCCTTATGGCCTTGAATCCACTTTCTGTATTACTCGAACCAATTTACGTGATACTCTGTCCTAATCATCCTTCATCTGGTCTAGGGTATGTGCCTTCTTTTCTAAGACATCTCTTACTCCACTTTTCTCTACTTGTGGCAAAATGTGACAGATTTTCGGGCAATCCGTTCCTTATGGCCTTGAACCCACTTTCTGTATTACTCGAACCAATTTATGTGATACTCTGTCCTAATCATCCTTCATCTGGTCTAGGTTATGTGGTTTCTTTTCTAGCGAACAGTTTCACAGCGTACTGGCTGTTGTCGCGGAGGAAAGCTGAAGCAACGTATGTAACCTATAATTAAACAGAAAGTTCAAATAGAATAAAAACTGTTCTGCTTTTTCTCCAAAAGGAGCTATAGGTTGTAATATGTATGTATGTACATCTTGCTTACTAATTTTACGATTTCATTATTGATCGATGACGCAAATAAAGTTAAACATGGCACATAATTACTTTCTGTTACAATCGTAAAGAAATATTTTAATATAAGCAAAGTTCAAGTTAGTGGATATACGCATACGTGCTCTTCTATGTACATACTACTATAACAATATAGATTAGCATGCAACATAGTTTCGCATAGTACAACAGGCAACAACAAGCAGTCTTCGTGGCACCGATGGTTTCTATTAAACAAACGTGTTTTAGGAAACATAAAATGATAGTTCAACGGACAGACTTAGGACAGACTGTGTTTTTCTTTGGGAAAACGGGGGAGTTTTTGAAAAATCATCAAATGAATGCGAATAAAAGCGAGACAAACTTTAAACGTGCAAAAAAAATTTGAATACGTTATAAGCAACAAGAGAAGAATAAATAGTTCGCTGAAGATTCACATTCACAAAACTTTTAAGAACTTCTACTCCGTTCCCAAATATATTTACGATTTGATTTGCGAAGACCGTCCAAATAATTTAGTGGAAGGTTAGGAAGAAGGATAGTTGAGTTGATGCATGCAAATCGTGTTAAAATGAAAAGATCAAGAACATAGTTCAAAATTTTGCTCTTCTTCATCACACCGTTCCTTATCCCTTTTATTCCTTGCACATTGTTGATCCCATTGAGTGTTTTTTTTTTCTTTTTCTTTTAAGCTTTCATTTATTGTTAATCTGTAAACATTCTATTGTTGCAGAAAAACATGGCTAATGCTGTTGAAACAATCGCATGGATCAAAGAGGGTATTGGCTTTACCTAAAAGCAAGCAAAAAAAATCAGATCAATGACACTTATACTAAGATGTCTGGATGTTTCCATACCCAAGTTGTTTGCTTGGTTTCCAACACCGCTTTCGTGTTTCTTGGGGCGAAGATGGTAAGTTTGATGAATTAAAACCGCTGCTTATTGAATTGGGTCCACACAGGCACATATGCACCCGTGCTTTAAATTCCTTTTCCGAAACTTTCTTTTTACTTTATTTTTAAAATTATTTCTAAAACAGCGTGAGAGCGTTTACGTTACAAATAAAAGAATTTTTCAATTTTCACCTTAAGCAAATTTCAAATCCTTTTATCAATCTTCAAGCCCTTTTAAGTATATTTAGATACACCATTAGTATGTTTCTATAAAAATCCATAAAAAATTGTTACGATATATAAAAAAATCAATTTTCTTATTGTAATATGCACTTACTGTCGCTTCAAGGTCGCAGTTCTGCTTACGATCAACTAACTACAAGTTACGTTACCTACTTCCAATACGAAATTGTCTTCAATTTTCCAGACTTATATCACTACCGAATGTTTAACACTGTGAGTCCTTCTTGCGGGTGTAGAGAGAAGAGAATCCACCTTTTGATGCATCCTTCATTTCGAAAAATGTTGTGATTTTGTGACTTTTGCAAGACGCCATTAAAGTTAGGAATGAATCCCCAAAATTATGATTCCTTTTATACAGCGCACTAACTGCCTTCTTGACAAGGTATTATATCTTGGATCGTTTTCAGAAAGGCATCTAAAAAGAATCGATTCCATCATATGCAAGTTTGTAGTACTTTTTGCTGGCTTCTATTACAGAAAATGAAATCTATTTTCTGCCAAAAATCCCTTACATCACGTATTACTTTTCTATGGATTTTTAATGTTTTCAAAATTTAGTCTTAACTTAAGGTTTTACTTAAAGAGTTGCAACGTTCTAACTGTAATTTTAGTAGAGAAAAGGTTTTATTTATTATACCCTTCACCAGATGTGCTACAAAGATATATTAAGTTTGTGCTAATTCATGCAACACCTGAAAGGAATTGAGATAGACTAACCTTTTCTGTCCAGCATGTTTCTTGTGCTCAATCTCCTAAAGGCCGCAATTATTGTGACGTTTTCATAAAATTTTGTACACCGACATGTTTTCGCGCAAGCACGAATGCTCGACTGGTTCGAATGGTTCGACTCGGACCAATTTTTCAAACACTTGCCATATAACGTCATTTTCTGGAAAGCTTCTTATATCGATAACTGTATTTAGGGGAGTGGTGGACGGTGTTTATTGATGGGCCGTTTCCCACTAGCGCGTTTTTATTTCTTTCACTTTTTCAGTGAAAAATTTGAAAACATATTTTACAATATTTTATTTACCTACCTGTGGAGCCAGTTTTTAAGATCTCTAAAGATGTCTGTATGTTTAACGTTCCGTTTTTCTCGACATTTATTCAGAATGATTGCATTTTGATGAAGTCTTCAATCCCTTGTATGATTTGGTAAAAGACAATGAACGATATGTAGATTCATGGGTATTGCAATAACAGGTTCTAAACTAAGTCAAAAGATGCGGTGAAAGAAACAAAATAGTAACCAATTTTCGTAAAATTTGATCAATGCTTTCTATATCTATATATATATCTAAATTAAAATCTTCATATTGAAAAAAAGTCAGAAGAATGTTTTTCAATTTTTCCTTCTAATAAATTGGACCAAATTTAATATTATATTGCAATGTGTCGATTTTAGATTAGTAAGTAGCGAGCTTTCATACGTTTTCGTCCTCTAAACCTTTTCGTGCCAAAGCAATGACATCTTTGATGGGCCTTGATGAGCGATATTCATCGAAAGCGTCCTTTAAGTTAGCAATAGTGGATTACAATCTAGATGACAATACAAAAATTTTTATCATATTCACCTGCACGAACGCACCATAGAAGCACAAGAAAATATTACGATAATCTTTAGATTGCACTGATAACCATGATTATAATTATCGATGTCAAGATATCGAGAGTTTACAGCTGTCGACAAAGTATTTACTTTTCTCGCGGTACGATTCAATCCATTTTTAAGAGATTTAGGCCTTGAGTAAAAGCACATGAGTGTAAAAAATTCATCAAAATATCTCCAGCATTTCGATTACGCAAAAGAAAGATGTATCTGGACAGACAGACACGTTTAGATCGATTCAGAAGATGATTATGTATAATAAAAGTTGGATTTATTTTAGATCCTTCTGGATGTCACATAGGTCCTCAACGACCTTAACATGCCTTTATACCGCACGTGGTGCATGGTATAAATACAAGGTTTAATTTATATCTGGTATACAAATGAGGAAGCATCGATAGTATGAATGTGTATTCATGCTTTTTTAAGGTAAATGTAAAAATTGTGAAAAACAGGCAGACATGTGGGATTTGTGGGTAGTTGTTCGTTTTACGGGAATGCCGATGTTTTTGCGGCAAATGACAGAAAAACTTTAAATTCCATATAAGACGATAAATGCTGATGTTACTCAATGGTAGTCAACCAAGCGTACAATAAGCGCGCTAGTGACTGGCCGTCTATAGCGTAATAATCCACATATAATTTGAGCCATGAGGGTAATAATTTGTTGTGCCATTTATAAAATCGAATCCGAAGCCGGTGAAAGTAAAACTCGCCTGAGTAAACTAATTATTTTATAATATAATACGTAAAGCAAATTAAAAAATGAATGCAAAGAAAACAATGAAAAGAGAGGAAAGAAATTCTGATCACTTAAAAATAATTCCATTCGCTCGACGTTCTATGGGTTAACAAGATGGGTAGAAAGCGAGTAAATTTTGTAAAAATTGCTGATTCGCTGTTATACGTAACGTCACTGCACGCGTTTGCATTCGCTAATGTCTGCTCGAAATTAAATTTTAACCTTAAAAATGGCATAAATTTTTGTTGATATTTTAAAATATTTGTTTTATTTGAATTATGTGTGTATGCCAAAAAAAAAAAAAAACAAAAAACAAAAAACTGTTCAATAAAATTCATTGATAAAATCTTAATTACAATTAAAATATTTGCATATTATGGAAGAGTTATTATGTATATATATATATATATATAATATATAGTCGTCGATTTAAATTTATTGCTAGTTTTGACGTAAACATTCTCTAAAACCTAAATAAATCAATATTTTATTAAATTTTTCAAGCAACGTCTCACTAAAGATATGATATGAATTTTTACACTATACACATACATACACATTGAATTTTCGAAAGTAATAAATATTTTGCATTCATGCATGTTAAGCATGTAATTATTTATTTCGTAAAATTTAGAGCAAAACATTAAGAAAATTATGTTCACCTTAGGACGACGACAACGTCAAACCAACGAATTTCCTACAGGCAAATGTCTTATCAATTGCAGGCGTGTTAATTAATCGGATTGAAGGGATTTTTTTAAAGTTCAAAAATTTACATTGAATTATGTAGTTTGTAGATTTCTATATAGTTGATGCGTCATTTTCGAACGTGCAGATATGATTAAATAAATTTAAATCAATACAAATACTATATGGAATCGTTGACGAGGAAATTATGTAACCATTTTTGCAGTGCATGGTATGAAAATGTTAAGGACAACTGGACAGAACTTCTCAATTTATGAATTCTTCATCTAATGCTTCTGGATGATTAATCTTTTGTACGTTCGGCATTCGCGTTGCTGTTTAAAATGTGTGTGTAAATGTAATTCTTTTATATTTTATTTTTGAAATGAAATTTTTAACTAAAATATCAAGGAGATGGAGTTCAAGAATGCTTTGGTGCTATTCTTGTAAAAGTTACTAGTTTATTGTATTAAGTCTTAAAGAAGAAAATGTTACTAAACCCTTATGGATGTATATTTCCCTGCTGAGGCAGACGGCTGGCGTACCGCGAGAAATCCATTTCCTTGATGCTTATATCAACTTTAAATTTTCATGGCATGGAATGGCTCGCAAAAATCTTTTCTGCTGGTCCAGAAAGTTTTGCTAGGCTCTACGCGGACGTGATATTTTGGGGATATCTTGGCTTTAAACGAAAGCCCGGAATGTTTTTTGAAATTGTGCTGCTGATAGTTTTTCCTCCATCAAAGGGCCAATAATGCTCTCGAATTTCAGCGGTGGCCCTGTATACAGAAGTTTGTCCACAACATGCTCTGTACATACTTAGTCTGCATAGTAATTATTTGCCTGAATGGCCGAATAGGTAAAGATTTTCGACTACTCAACTCAATGATCGTGGGTTCAAATCTCAAGTGTGGTAGAGTTTTTAGCAAAGCCGTTAGCCTTAGATGGGAGTGCTTTAAGAGTTTCGTCTTCGAATTTATTTCTCTGGCTAAAAAGGGAAATAATAATAATAATAATAATAATAATTTTATATAGTAATTGGGTGCCCGGTATTTCAAAACACAGCGGAAATATTTCTCTACAAATCTTTTTTCTTGCATGTTGCGAGCGTCGAGATCACTTACGGCCCAAAAAGTTGGTATAATTTACGAGCTCCTCTTGTTTTTACAAATTGCTTCACTTGTGCTACAAGGATATATTAAGTTTGTGCGGATGTGTATAACATCCAAAAGGACTCACCTTCTATTATAACAATCGATTCAGAATTATTTTCCCATGTCTTTTGTGGGTTCTGTTCGTCCATATGTCCGAGTGATGTCTACCCAGGTATCTTTGTATGCAACCTAGAAGTCCCAATTTTTGAGATATATTCATGAAACCGATGTGTTTTGGCCCAAAGACGAATTGTATTGAAAATGATTCGAATCGATATTTTCGTCGAAAAGTTCGTCGGAGCCATACTTTAAGCAGCCTGCGAAAAATGTTTGGAAGATTAAGTAGAGCAGTTGTGTTATAGCAAGCGATGGCATCTATTTTAAAAAGGGTTAAATAGCATTTTCGCTAAATAAATCGTTTTGAATAATTCCTGAAACTTTTTACACACAAACTATTTCCCATAGCAAAAAAATAATATTTCTTTTAATTTTAAAGTATAGAACACTATTATTATTATTATTATTATTATTATTATTATTATTATTATTATTATTATTTATGGGACGACGTAATAAAAAATGATTTTTATAATATTTACCATCGCATACGGAAAACTATTGTGTGTAGTAACATAACTAGGCTATGAAAATAAAGCGTTCAGCGTTTACGATAAATATGATGCTTAAAATTTTATCATCATTAATTGTTTCAATATTGTTTCAGATTAAAAACATCCATTAAGTACAATCAGCATGATTAAAAAACACGCATAAATGTTAATACATAAGTTTGTAAAATATTTACATATGTTTACTTAACGCATAAAGCATAACATTACATTATATTATGTGGTGGGTGGTATATATGCCTTAGCATATATTTATATATATATATGTGTTACAGTAGATTTAATAAATCCGTATCAAAGTTTAAAATTTGCATGAAATAATCGCAAGAGAATTGAATGCTGCTCTCAAATGATATTCACAGTTCAGTCAGTCAGTCATTACGTACTTCTTCTTGCACTTCTTCTCAACACACATGCACACACACTGTTATCAAGTATATGTTTAAATGTATATAAACAAATGTGTTGTCCTTGATAATATGCTGATAATGTAACGACGTCGACGGTCGGTCGGTCGGTCGGTCGGTCGGTCAGGTCGGTCGATATTGTTAATGATGGTGTCTGATGACGCAAATAAGATACACTGAGTGTGTATTGCGTTCAAGTTTATAATTTTAACATTTTAATATTTTTATTTTTTCTCTTTTTTTTTTGTTATTGCATTGAATTGATAAACAAACCATGCTGCTACATGCGACTACATTTATGCGGTTGTTTCGTTAATAATTTGCTGTTAATATTTTTGCATTTTGTTATTTTTTCTGTAATTGTAATGAAATGATACGCTATCCGTGCCACGGCTGCCGACGAGAATGCTTCGCATGCTTCGCATGCTTGCCTTTTCCCAGTTCCGCTATTAATGGGGGTATGATTTATATTTTACAAAAATAAAAAAATTTTACATTAAAAAAACGTTTCATTATTCTTTGAATCATGTTTGCTTACTTACTTGTCCGAACAATTACTTGCTGGATCATTACTAAAACAAATGAGTCCTTAATAGTTTTGTTTATGCTCAAAATAATTAGTCGAAAATAAGTTGACATCGTAGACACAATTGAAAATGACTCTCTAACTACTAATTGACAAATTTTGTTTCAAATGATGCTGAATTTGCGAGAAAGAAAATAAACTAAAATTTTGCTATAGTTAGTTGACTTTTTATGTAATATTTTGCTTTTTCCCCAGATATTTTTCCAGCTGTGTTTTGTTCTGCTTGTCCTACTAGTCATTGAAGAGTAAGAGTGTAATGTTTTTTTCTTTTTTCTTTTTTCTGTCTTTTTGGGTTGTCAGACACAAGTGATTCACATATAATATATGTAAAAATTATTGATGCTTTGATAGATTAAAATTTATATGTTCACCCAATAGTTGAACACTCAGTACCTGAACATCAGTACTGTAGGATTTACTAACACTAATTGCATTAGGTATTAGGTGAAAAATTTATGTAAACACTAGCTGATGATTCAAATTCTCCTTTAAGGTATGGGCGTTTCTGATCCAAGATTAAGTTATTAAGGTTTTTCCACTCTTTTCCATTCTTTGCTATCTGTTATTGTAATGCTTGCAGTTACAAAATTGGAGTAGAAAAGTTTGAAGCCCTATTGATATGAGATGATGATCTATTTTGAAGTAAGAAGCGATTGATATAAAAGAAAAAGGAAACCTGCCGGTCATTTCACGTTTTCGGCCCCCATCTAAATAAGAGCTGCCTTGGGAAGAATATCTTCTTGTGGAAATGAAGGCATAATTTTTGATCTTTTGTTACGAAAATGTATATGTGTGTGCATGTGTGCATGGTCTTCTTTTTTATTTTAGTTTGAAATAGTGAATGTTAATATTATATCGAAGGGAAATCTATGTATATATACATGTAATGGGTCATATGAGAAGTCTTTGCGCTTTTCTTGGTTTGCATGGTTTCGAGCTCTTTTTTGTAGCCTGCTCTTTTCAAATGATTCCAAACTGTTGTGTGGTTGAAAGAATTAGAAAACTATCTTCAAAAAAAAGGTAAACTGAAATGTCGCCGTTTAAGAACATGTTTGTTTAAGCCAATCAGGTGAGTTATGTCCGATATATAGGCATTAATACCATCCCGCAACAAAAAACTGCAAAGACTTTTTACATGACCTAATGTAGGTGTGAAGGGTTAACGTTTTATAAACTAAGCTCCTATATGTTGTTATGTATAAATAAATATTTCTGTTGTTTAATCCTACATTCCCAAGAACCAATTCTGAGATATTATTACGGGGACCAATAGTCAAAGTCTCGGGATTATCTGCGCATTATATTATTAGCTCAACTTTTCGAGTTGTTGCAGATTACCATTGATTGACGTACGTACGCATATAATTAAGTTGCTTTTAAGGGATTTATTCGGCCTGGCCACTAATCAGAACAGAGTAAAGACTGATTTCTTGCTATAATTTTTTTCGAAGGCACAGTCGTAGTTCAAGACTTCCGGATCAATTTAGTTATAAAGCAAGAGCGTTAAGTCTAAGTAAATCACTAACGAAAAAATCATGGTGTGATTTGTGACATCCTCGGATGAATGTTTAGAATAACGCTATCAATCTCTTCCTGCTGAAATTTCGAAATTGGTCTCCAATCGTCACAAGCGAAATGAAAAAAATTCATAGATTTTCATCCGCGATGGTCGATGTAAAGTCGACTTTTTTTTTTTTTTTTTTTTTTTTTTTTAAACTTTTAGGGAAAAATTTTTTTTTTTTTTTTTTTTTTTTTTTTTTTTTTTTTTTTTATTTAACATTTAGCGTAAACATATTTTTATTTTATTTTATTTCATTTTCTTTTTGGTTTTTAAATATTTTCTTCAAAAGTGTTCGCTTTAGCGAGATAGGTTTATATCCCCATATTGACGTTGGCCAGATTTTACGACCAATTTGTGGCCATAAATTCTGTCTGCTCTTTTATTACTTTATATATGTGAATAGCGTTTTCATTGATATTTGTTACAACCGCAGCATATAGAAATGCGATCCTTGTTATTCCCGGTAAAGTAATAAAATGACAATATACGATAATAACTGTATCGATAGCAATTATCGGGCGTTACAAAAGCAATTTTCAACTTTATGCCTATTGAAGTGAAATTGATAGCAAAACAAAAATTGCGGGAAATGCCAGCAGAATAAGCGACGCTATCAAATATTATTCCAAAATTTTTGTGCATAACAAAATTATTTTTCAATATATATGGAAAACTACATAAAAAAAACGAAAAAACAACAAAAACAAACAACTTTGCTTTATTGATTGAATTTATGGTAATGGCTTCGATAGGCAAATTATTAACAATTTTCTATTTAGTGGGCTATCGTCAGCCACTATGCAAAGATATCGTTTACAAAAAAGATCGATATTCAATTTTCCACTTTTCATATAAGAGCAAATAGGAATTCATTTATAGGTGACATGTGCTGATAATTTGTGCTGATGTTTAAAACATACTTTTGATTCTATATTAAATTTGGTCGGGACTGAATCTTTTCTAGCCATCATCTATTTACCCTAAGAAAGGAGAAAAGAAGTAAAAGAACAAAATATTGATGCATGGAGTTGGCGCAGTTGATTTTTTTCTATTTTCAAAATGAAAGCTTTTTTTTTGTAAAGGTGTGTGGGCGTTGTAGGCGTGTCCTTTGAAAAGCTTAGGTCAATTCCAAATTCTTTTTAAAATTTTTAGGCGATAATTTCATTTTCGCTAACGGGAGAACCGTTTATCACAAATACTATAAAGACAGATGGATGGACGAGCAGGCAGACATGTTTTGGTGCATTTCAAATTTGAAAGTTGCTAAGAATTTGTATACATTATGGGATATTTGAAGCTTGTTTCTGCGCCTTATAAAGATATTGAAAAAACAACTAAATTTTGATGCACTATAATATTGGATAGGCGTGGTCAATTTTTTCCATTTTTGTAAACAGATGCTAAAGCATCGCCCATAGAATACGCGTTCCAAGTTTTGTACATTTGTTTGCTATAATTTATGAGTAATGAGTAAAAACCAATTTTTCATTCCTTTTGAAAAATAGAGGTGTTCTCAGTTTACGTGGCGCGATGGGCGTATACTTCAATCGATTTAGCTCTTTTTCAATACCAACCTGCTTCCAATGCTTCTGCCAAATTTGAAATCGATGACTACATTTCTGCGGCCAGGAGAATGTTTTCAACGGACAAACACAGTCGGACAGACGGACATGCTTAAATAAAATTTGATGCTGATCAAGAATGTATATACTTTGTGGGGTCTCTGATGTTTCCTTCTGGGTACTACATACATTTTATACCCCCATCTTGTTGTGGCGGGTATAAAAAAGTAATTTCTTTTCAATTGAATCCCAGTAGACTATCGATCAAACGATTAATATTTTCGTAGCGTGGAGAATTCACATTTGGCTTTCCATAATTGCATGTGAAAGCAATAATTTTATGTTTGACCAAATCGCTATTATTAACTGATATAATCGAAACGAACAATGATTTCACATGAATGACAACAATTTCACTATTGGTGTCATTAATATATTATTACTGGCATTTTTCTTCAAGTTTGCAAGGTCTGTGTGTTGTAGTTTCACTAATTTTTGGCCAATCATTAGGAGCATTAATTGGCAAAAGAACTTGTTTCGATGAAGTTGTTTCGGGATTTATTTCATTGTCATTTTCTCGCTTTGTAGCTTCGTAAGCGTTCTCAATGTTTGCGTTAATTTTATTATTGTCTTCAAGTTTTTTTTGGTGTAGGTTGCTTGTTCTTCACGCTTTTTGGTGTAAGTTGCTTCTTCTTTACGGTTTTTGGTGCAGGTTGCTTGTTCTTCACGCTTTTTGGTCTAAGTTGCTTGTTCTTCACGTTTTTTGGTGCAGGTTGCTTGTTCTTCACGCTTTTTGGTCTAAGTTGC
>JMRR01016204.1:0-69493 GCA_000688735.1 Glossina austeni | reverse complement strand
ATTGTAAAATTTAAAAAAAAAAAAGGAAAAAACGCAAAGAAGATACATTAAAAAGAAAAACAATATCAATAAAAAAAAAAAATAGCAACAAAACCAATTTTATAAAAAGACATCAAATAACGACAACAAAACAACCCCAAAAATTAAACAACAGGAGAGATTAAAAGCACACACTTTGCCTCAAAAACAACAAATTTGCCTCAAAAACAACAAATTTGCCAAGTATCAAAATACCACAACGAGAGCAAACATAGCGATCATAGCGATTGCAGCGGATTAATTATTATATTTAACACGTGAGAAAGTTTTTATGAATAAAATCAAAAATAATACAAGATTTAATAATAATAAGAGCGAAGTAATTAAAAACATTGAAAACAAGTCAAATTCACTTAAAATCAAGACAACATTTAAATAAAAACAAAAATCCGCGTGCTTTTTTAATGTGCAAAACCACTACGCATAATATTAATTTAATGCATGCTTGTACAGGAATGTGAAAAAGAATCAGAGAGTGAAAACGATTAAAGCCGGTAAAAAAAAAAAAAAAAGGACGCAGTAAAAAAATTTAAAAGTGGACATAAAAGTAATCTTTTATTGAATTAAATTCAAACTGAATTTGATAGATAAAGGAAAAAACCCTTTAAAGTGTATATTGTGTAGTAATAATAAATAAATAAAAGGTCAAGTTTTCGTGTGTCGAACTATCTTATCTTTCAGCTGTTATTGGCTTATGGTTATTATTGTACCGTTTTACACTTTGCAGACTTACATTACATTCTCGTACACACATTCGCTCTAGAAGCTATTAATTGTGGAAAAATTGCAAAAAAATTTGATCATAAAAACATTTTAACAAAACAAACAAAGAATAATAAAAGCGAAGTAAAAAAAATAACTTTACAATAAAACTAACTATAATTCTATCCTCGCCTACAATTCATTCGGCGGTCGTCTGTCTTCTTAATGATTTATACAGACACAATCACTAAAAGCAACCACAATATTAATGAAAAAATAACTACAGAACAATTTTATAAAAGACATCAAATAACGAAAAAGGAAAAAAAAAAAAAAAAGGAAAAAAAAAACCAAAAATTAAAGAACATCAAAACTAAAATCAAAAGTACACAAATTACCTCAAGAAGAAAAAAAAACAAGTCTACCAATTATCAAAACACCGCAATTAGCGTAACAGTAGAAATAGTAACGAGAACAGCACGTACGACAGCAGCGGTAGTAGCAGCATCGCCCCGATAACCTGCGAACCCCCGGTCAAGGAAAAGAAAAAAAAAAAGGAGAATTCGAATAAAAGTAAAAAAGGGTCTTCGACATAGTTTTGTATGCTGGGCGGGTCAATTACCCTCTACTACCCCCAACACGCGAGGATATCGGCGGCAAGAGGCCGATAGGAAACCAAGAAGAACTTTTTTTTTCCTTTATCTTTCACAAACATTCACAGGAATTTTTCTAGCCAACTTTTTCTTACAGTGTCCATTTGCAACAGCAAGTACATTTGCAGAGAAGTTCGAAGCACCTAAGCCTCCGGACAACAACCAACCAATCTCCAACACGTTTCCACCCACATCACCAACAACAATAGCAACTTCTTCAACAACCCCTGCAACAAAAGGGACAACAGCTGGTAATCAAGCGAAAAGATAAAAAAAAAATAGAAAAGATGAGAAAATAAAAGAAAAAAAGAAAATACAGAAAGGGAAAAAGGGAGAGAAAAGAAGAAAAAAAAGGAAAAAAAAGAAACAGCAAAGAGGAAAAATTAAAAAAAAAAAAATAAAAAAAATAAAAGAAAAAAAAAAGAAAAAAAAATATAGAAAAAGAAATAGAAAAAAAAAACTCAAGATTGAAGTTTGATATTTCCACCACAGCATGGTACGCCGACCATATCCGCTACGTCGCGTCAACTGGCGAATGCGTAAACCATTACGGGGACAGCAGAACCAGCAAAATCAGAATTACTTTATTGTTAATCAATCTAATGTTACACAATTAGCAGGACAACAGCATTAGCAATAACAACAGTCGCAGCATCAAATTTCTCAAAGTACCGGCCAAATGATAAAATAGCAGCAGCCTCCTCCGCCCATGTACAACCAAAGGACAGTGCAACAACCACAACAACAGCAGCAGTTGGTCGATCTGGAGGGAAACACATTGCAATCGCCACAACCGCAACAACCAAGAACGCTCTTACAACCTCAACAATCGAATACTTCACCTCAGCAACCACCGCAGCAACAGCAGATCGTTATTAATCAGCAAATCATTAATAATCCGCAAAGCTTGTAATATTTACAGCAACAACCACAACAATTACAATTTCAACAGCAAAAAATACAACTTCCTCAGCAAATTCAACATGTCCAACAGCAAAATAACATAATTTCAAATCAATAGCAACAACAGCAACCGTCTCAATCACAAATAGTGCAACAGCAAATATTGCACCAAAGTCCACAACATCAGCAACAGCCACCTCAATAAATTATCATCCAGCAACAGCTGGTATCCGGTAATTCAAACCTTTTACAACAGCAACAGTCTGTTCAGCAACAGTCTGTTCAGCAACAGTCTGTTCAGCAACAACAACAGCAACAACAAATACTTATACAAAAAATAACAGTTACAATTACCACAGCAAATCTTGGAGCCGCAACAACAGCAACAACCAACCCAAAAGCAACAAGCAGCACAGCAACAAATCAACAACAGACTGTACTTATCCAACAACAACAAACATCACAATCACCACGGCAACAACAACAATCACAACCGCTAGGGCAAACATAGCAGCTAATTATACAGCAAGAGTCACCACAACAGCAGCAGCAAACACAGCAACAATCAACTCAGCAAACACACTGGTCCCCACAAAGTCCTGCTCAGCAAGTACAACAAATGTCCGGAAAGCCAGGTACGTTAACTACGATGGAACAACTTCAACAGCTGCAAGCACGAACGCAAGCCCTAAACGTGGCACCACAAGGCCCAGTTACAGCCACGCCACCAACATTGACGTCGGTATTAGACGAACAGCCACGGGCCGAGAGAGTCCACCAAACGTCGAAACCACTAAGCGATATGCCGCAATCAACGCAGAAAGCCGCAGTCCCGCTGCACGGTCGCATGAAGGAGGACTTTCACCGACGCCCACGCCGACTCGAGGAAATCTTCTCCGACGGAAAACGGCGGTACCGCCTGATTTACAACCACCTTCAGGAGTGGCGAGTTGTGGAGCTACCCTGGCTACCAGCCGCCAAGCGCGGACCCCACGACACCCGAGCTACGGAGCCATTAGGTGCGCCCCCTCGAGGGACACACCCACGCTGCAACCCGGCAACTGTCCAGCGGAACTGCCCCGAGCACTCGGAGTACGGCCTGCACTCGAGCACTCGGAGCCAGCCAGGCACCGGATGATAAATCTGCCACAAAAGGTCCTGGGTAATGCGCTTGGACTACTGGTCCGAATGGACGCGGAGCATAGAAACACAGGAGCCCCAGACCGGCAGACAGTGATCATCGACGGTGAACTTTATGTGATCACGGTAAACCACCGAGGGGAGTGGGCCGCTAGACGGAGGAGCAGCCCATAGGCCACCGTATTATGATAGCACGACAAGCCCAACGTCACCAACACTATACGACCCAACAACAAATCATCACACAGCAAATACAACTAAGTTCTCAACAACAACGGTTGCAGCAATCGCAGCAACGAATGAGCGCATCGTCAACGAATAAGCCAAAATATACTACTAGCCAACAACAATTTAACTAATTAGACCTACAACAACAACAGCTAATACTTCAACAGAACGAGCAAAACCAGAATTACTCTATCGTTAACCAACCTAATGTAATCCTAGCCAAAACGCAACGATAATCCTGGCCAGAACCAACTATCCTCGTATCAACCATCAGTGGTCATATCGCGACCGTCGTCGGCAGCGGTTTCCGGAGCCGTTGTTGTGCGACAACAGCGACAACCGTGAACAATTTCACACACCATAATATCGACAACGCCAAAATCACGGCAATAAATCACCCACAGCCCAGAGTCTGTCAACCAGATGTGTGCCCAGAGTGTCCAAGGTTGACGCAGCCCGTACTTCCCTGGCCAACGGTCCGACCTCGTAACGTCGGAAAGCCAGAGGTACCAGAACGCTGAAAGGGACCAGTGACCAACGGCCAACGAGGCGACACGTCAACGTCGGAAAGCCGAAGACGTCGGTAAAACAGTAGCACCCTGCTCTGCACAGGCAACAGGCTCTGCGCCATAATACAACGACAGCACCCTGCTCTGCACAAGCAACAGGCTCTGCATTGTCACCTTAATAAACGACAGCACCCTGCTCTGCGCAGGCAACAGGCCCTGCATTGTCACATTAAGAAACAACGGCACCCTGCTCTGCACAGGCAACAGGCTCTGCACCATAATAAGACGATATCACCCGGCCCTGCGTAGGCAATGGGCTCCGCATCATCATCGGACGTCTCAGCGCAACAGCCACGCGGCCTACCCAAAATATCAATAAACACCCCGGAAAAGTCAACGTCATTCGCCACACCGAAGCCGACAGCGAACGGCCATACCGGAGAGGCGTAACATCAGTCACTTCTCCCCCCCGAAGAACGGAGGATCTGTGAGGACCCAAAGTCGTACCCTCATTTTGGCCTCACGGACTCTCCGTCTCTGGGGAGGGAGAGTGCTAAAATAAGAATAGCTTAAGATAGAATAAGTAATAGCTTAAGAATAGATTAGGAATAGAAAAAGTAATAGCTTAGGAATAGATTAGGAATAGAATAAGAAATAGTTTAGGAATGGATTAGGAATAGAATAAGAAATAGTTTAGGAATAGATTAGGAATAGAATAAGAAATAGTTTAGGAATAGATTAGGGATAGCATAAGATAGAATAAGTATAGGTTACGAGTAGGTTAGAGAAAGTTTTTTTAGTCAGTCAACGCTGGGCTCTCGAGCCGGCAAGAGGTCGAAGTTTGGCTCTCGAGCCCGTCGGTTGTGTTGTAAACGTTGCGGCAATCGCATCACATTTTCATCACTTTTTAGTTTTTATATCTTCTACATCAGAGTATAGAAGTTACTTTGTTATTCCATTTGTAACATCGAGAAATATCATTAACTAGTGATTGAGAGAAAACGAATACAAGGACAGCAGAATCCAATTTATAAACGAAATATAATGCGTTAAATAAAAGAAAAACCAAGTGCCTGCCAATATAAATTTTCTTGTGTTTGTCTTCCTTCCCTGCGCCGCTGAGCTGCCCCGGCCAAAGGAAAGGGACGAAGCGTCCTCACAATACATTGTCGACACTCATCATTGTCACAATTAATTAATTATTTCATTTCAACGGACTTTCATTATTCGATTCGTCTTTCGCGTCTTTCGACTGATCGGTCCCTTCGATTATTACGTCATTTGGCAGCTCTATCGCCATGGATTTAATGTCCGTCCCCAAATCTATCGGAGGTGATACATCTACACCTTCATTCTGGACCTCATCTTTGCCATTGTAGCTGGATGAATTGTAATCCTGGAACTGCTGCGTATTTATTATCTCTGCTCCTCTGAGGCTGTCTTCCATTATGTGCTTGTCAACCGACTTACTCTGACCAATGATGTCTTTTGATTTCTCTTGTTAGTTAATATATCCACTCGAATTTCAATTAACCATCTGATCGATGTTTATAATCATTATATTAGTCGAACTATCATGCAGAACATATTTTTCATATGGATTACTTTCAAATACTAGCCTACTTATGGGTCCGCCTTTAGCATTCAGGTAAGGTTCTCCCTCGTTCTGAAATTAATTGATCTCTGCTCGCTTATTATTCCGTGTCGAACTTACAGTATGGCAACGCGTACTGTGCACTTGAGACTTTTCTGTGTAGCTGTTATGCCAGCATAAGTTATTGTTGTGCCAAATACTTGTAACAGATTATAAACGAGAATTATCTCTTCGATTGCTTGCGGCATCACATTGGTGTCAAACTACGAAGCTGAATGCTGACAGCGTACGCCATTCTTCGGTATTGTGTTTGTGTAATTCTCTTGTTAGCGAGTGATACAAGCACATAAACTTATGTTTACTAAGCATTTTGCTTCATTACTAATAACAAATCTGTCCGTATAATTGTCCACCGATACTACGAAATATCTCTCAACCGTAATCAAGTAATTTGTAAAAGCAGTTGATCTGGCTGTCCGATTCCTCCGTTAAGTTGCACATGAAAGAGTATGTACCTCTCCGTCGATCGTCTTCTTAGTGTAAGTGTGGTTTAAACATGTGCAAAAATATCTTCTCTTTGTACATACGTTTCAAATCTTCACACAACATGCCTACTATTGACTAAGACATCATATACATGACGATCTTGTGTTCTCTATATTTGTTTTTGTTATTATTCTCATGTTTCTATATACCAAATCATAAACTTGAACACGCGCTTGTTTATTAACAATTGTCTCAATATGGTTTTTGTTATTTAGGGATTAACAGTTACATATTGTAATATACTTATTTTGTTATATGATGTATTCGAACTATAAATAGCATACGTGCATAGGCATGTACATAATGATCTTGTATTTTGTACGCGAAATCATAGACCTAAACGTTTACTTATTAGTTAACAGGAACGCTAAGGAATGCGCATTCAATTTTTGGTGGCATAACCTGTTTTATTCTACACCCTTGAATGAAGAATCGACATAAATTAAAGCGAATCGACATATTTTTCTGCCCCATATATTGTTGAATTCCTGAATATATGGCAGAGAAAAAATCCATTTACAAGCATCCATGATTCCCATTGCTTTAGCTTTAAAATTACAGTCTAGGCTTACGACCTTGTTGAACAGATAAATTTCACAGGCGTGTTGACTGGCTCCTCTATTGTATTTTGTATACTTGTGCTGATGAAAGTTCACACCCAGATATTCAGTTAGAGTTTCGACAGTCATCAGAATATTGTTTATTTGATGAGGTATATGTGTTAAATGATACAGTTTCAAGACTCGGATCGGATTAATGGGATAATGACTCTGAATATTAAGCGGTGTTTTGTGATGCCTGGTTGTACAGAGATCAACTTATGGCGAGCAAGAAGGTTGCGTGATACTCAGGAATCTGCATGGGTGGTACGATTTTGGAAACTTCTTCCTTGAACTGCTGCGATGTCAATGAAAGGCTGTCGCGGCTAGCTCCTTGCGCGGTATAGCATTTACACAGCCTAACAGCATGCCGTGCCGTAAGACAAAAAACTAAAATCAAAATATGATTTAAAAAAAAAAATGATTTCTTTTAAGAAGCTCATACAGTGTGACTGTGCCCAAGAGTCAAGTCCGTCTGTGCGGCTCGTTATCTGTACCGTTCGCTGTTCGTAGGTCCCTGCCTAGTCCGTCAGTGCACGTTCTCTGTCTCCCTACCCTCACTCGCGCGTACATCAACCCATTCTCCGCTTCAGCTGTAGAGCATGCTGCTTAGGCAGACATTATCTTTTCTCAGTTTTTTTTTTCCTTTTTTTTATATATCTTACTGTGAATAAAAAACAAAAAAAAATAAAAGAAAATTAAAATACAATAGAAATCATAACTTGATTGTAAGATAATTTTGTTTTGTTGCTGCATTTGCCTGATTATTGAAGCGGTGCGAGGATGCGTTAAACTGCTAGACGCGGCCAAGGGTGCTGAATTCGATTCACTGTTGCCACTATTGGAGCCTTTAAGGTTTTTTTCGGTGTATCATTTATCATGAAATCAGCTTCTTGACATGATGAATCCAAACTTTGCATGGTCACAGTGAAGACTTCCAACTATGAAGTGACTTCGGCATTCAAAATCTTCAGCAAATTTCTTTTAATAAAATAAACATTCAAGAAAATTTTTTTTTTTGATTATTAGCGGAGAGCACGATAAACGACGCCTTTCTCAGTTGTGATTAATGATTTGTCCTGCGATTTATTTGTTACAATAATTATAAAAAAAACCTGTTCGCAACGATTTTTTTTCCAAGCTTTTGTCTGCTTACACCGATTTCTTGTTAGTTTTTTTCCTAGGTGCCATTCACATAATGATCCTTTATGGTTTTCTTCTTATTATTGATGTTGCTGTTACAGAATTATTTTTTTTTTTTGGTTTTTATTTTTTTTCCGTTTTCTGTTTAGACATTTCAAGTTTTTGTGCAATAAAAATATATCATAATTTTTTTATTCGTAATTAATTTTTAAGAGTGTAACCAGTAGGCAAGTGTCTCGACTAGCAATTCAATAGTCGTGGGTTGAAATCTCATCTGCGGTAGAGTTTTTAATAATAATAATAATAATAATAATAATAATAATAATAATAATAGTAATAATAATAATAATAAGAGTGTAACCATTTAAACAGCTCTAGTGGGCACTTAACTGACATGCACTCACGTACGAATGTTAATAATAAATAAATAAATAAAAATTTAATTAAAACTTATTTTAATCAATTCAGTTTATTTCATATTATGATACAACATATTTATGATCCAATATATTTGTTATACTTTATAATTTTTCTCAACGGCATCTTTTTATTTTTATTCTTATTAAACAGACATCATTATACCAATAAAGTAGTTGAAGTTGTAATGTGAGCAATTTTAGCCTTACATAATTAAATTTCTAAATTGAAAGCTTTTTATTAGCAACTTCCCGAGTTTTTATAAATAATTTTACAATTTTCTTTATTTTATATACTTAATTTCTCTTCCAAACACATTTCTTTATTCGTGTAGTTTTTTTTTCTTTTCTTTCCTCCAACGGCGTTTACTTTGCCAAGTTGTCATATTTGTGTTATTTTTTTCTAGTAAATCCTTTTCTATTTTTTTATTACAAAACATCTTTTTCTGCTAAAACTTTTTATAATACTTTGTTAATACTTTACGGCCATTTGTTTTATAAAATGTCATCTCTTATCAATAATTTTCTACACTATTCACTTATTGATGAAAAGAAAAAGAAATGCTTTTTTTCTTCTTGTTTAACCAAAAACTCCGCTCCAGATCTTTGTTCAACCAAAATCAATCCATTTCTCTCTTTTTTTACATAGCGGCAAGCCGCTATTCTTGCAAAATGTGATGTCGAATAACGGCAGGCCGTTATTACGATATTACTTACTGTATTGTGATAGAGTAGTAGTCAAATCAGACCGACAGATCCCCTGCGCTACATTTGTAAGCGGACGTTACAAGGGGATTGGTTCTTTTATGATACACATCCATTAGAACCTCTAATGTCGTACTATACAAATAAATTCCACTCACCTTCCACGAGATGAATTGATCCCAATTGACGGAAACGGATACCAGCTGGTGTGAAACATTGTATTCTGATTGAATTGCAAAATATGATAGCTAGTAGTAGTTAAGCTATTACCGACATAACAATGTTGATGCTGGATGTTAATCTGCGCCGTTTTTGTGGAACGCTGATGGTGATTCGTCGGGAATTGCATCGTTTGTGATCGGAGTACAGTCAGTTCGTCTGCAACTGGTAGAGGGGCTAATCTGATGATTCCGTCGTTTCCTGTATAGGTTGCCACTATTCTGCTTAAGGGCCCTTGAAGTAGTGGGGTATTGTCCACTTTTATTATGACTATCATACCGGATTTTGCAACTTCGGCTTTTTTTTCATTTATATGGATATTGAAGGTCGTGTGTATATTCCAGTGACCACCATCTCAAACATCAAATGTGAAACCAATTCCAATCAGATAAGCAGGCTCCTGTTACTGGGAGATACATTAGGATCAGCTTGTGCTGTGAGAGGCTTGCCAATAAGAATGTGGGCTGGAATTAAAACGGGTAGATAATTAAGATTTTCCGAATTCGAGAGGTCGTGAGTTTAGCACGGCCTCTATTTCTGTCATTACGGTATCTAGTTCTTCGTGTCTTAATGCAGCGTTGCCGAAGACCAGTTTTTTCGCAGATTTAACGGCAGCTTCCCAGATGCGCCTAAAGTGCCCTTTGTGGAATGAAATGAGATTGGGTCCCACTATTTTTACAAATGTCTTTATATCCTTCTGTGCATTTTAGACATCGTAAGAAGGCTTCAGTAGGGTGGTCACTAACTCTCTCGAGATTTACAGCCGTTGTGGCAAATAGTAGAATACCGCTACATAACTCTCTCTTGACCTCTTTCTCCGTAGTTTGCAATGTATCCAGAAGGGGCCGCAAAAATCAACTCCGGCATTAAGAGATGGGCGAGCAGGTTGCACTCTGTCCGAAGGAAAATTTCACATTCCTTGCTTCATTAATATTAGTTTGGATAAGCACCATCGATAGCAATGTTGCACTATTGATGGTGGCATTAGTTTACCCCTGACGGACGAGAAGCGTTGTGAACCATGTGACAAAATTGTTTGAAAACCGCAATGTAGGTATTTTTCACGAAGTTATGTCGTCAGAAGATTAACCATCTTATCGTTATGTGATACTAACATTGGATGCTGAGCATCGTAAAAAATTGCTGCTGACTGCAACTGACCTCCAACTCGAATAATTCCCTTTTCATCAAAAAATGGGTTGAGTGGACTTAGTTAATTAATTTCTTTAGTTCTGGCTTAAAATCTGACTGTATAATCTGAACTATGATCCCCACTTCATCTTGCAATTCAGCAGGGAGTTGCGTTTATTGAAGTTGCGTTTGTTGGGGTCCGGACAAGCGTTGATCCAAAAACGACTCATATATGTCACAATATCGACGAATTCATGGAATGAGGTCTTTTGGTTAGTACTATAAATGACGCTTTCAATACCATCGAAATTTGAACGGCAACTACTTTCTTTCTTTCCACATCTGCCACCAGTAAATCAGTTTTTACTGATTCATTAGTCCAGATCTGGTTCAAGAAACACTTAGAACCCTTAAATTCTCCAGGCATTGCAGCTCTAGATAGCATGTCGAGGGAATTATCCTTTGAAGGAACATGTCGCCATTAAGACTTTGAAAAGGGTGTTTGTATACGGGCGATACTCTTGGCTACAAACTTTCGGAATGAGGTAAATTAGGATGATATAAAGGATACGATTTGCGAATCAGTCCAACAGAAAGCGGGCTTGCCGAGCCAAATGGGATTTTCTTTCTGATCTGAAATAAATTGCAGCAACGTTCGTTTTTTGAGATGCAACTAAGAACGATTGTAGTTGAAAGGTGCGTCATTATCATAGAAAAACAGTATTCCGCGTATTTCGTATTTAAAGATCATTAAGTTCGCTGAGCTTTATGCTGATATAAGTATGTGTGGCGTGAAATCATGGAAAAGTTGCAAAATAGATTAACTCCTTGATATTTTGACGAAATTGACTGCAAAAATTGGGAGGGGTTAGCGCACGACTTCTAAAGGTTGAAGCCTGCATTATTTACGATTGCACTTAGCTCCTTTTGCGTAAGTACGCCAGATCAGAGACTATCTGATCCTGACCGGTATTCCATAAGTCACAGTGTTCAAGCTGTAATACTGTAATACTTCAAAGGTTCTTTGTTCTTTGAGTTTTCGGTACATTGCCTTAATATCGGTAGTATTCAGAAACGAATTAATATTGAGAATAGTTCGCTCTGCACTACTGGTCTTGTGTACATTAAGATACATTAAGAGATAATCCATACGAAGTGATTGCTGATGCATCAAACACCACACTTCACTTTCTTATTGTTGCACACCATAATGAGGTATAAAATAACATGCAGCTGATATAGTTTGAGGGTCATCTTCTGCCAATTACCTCTCTAGTACGTAAAACGTGCGTTTATGGCTATTTGTCTGAACTTTACCTAGGCTGACTGTTTTTTGCGGAAGGAAGCTTTACTTTGAATTGTTCGAAAGATTCGAGCGCTGCGTCCTAATTCCGCCACTTGTTTGATTTTTCAAACACATTGTACTTTGTATTCATGGTCATTTTCGGTCAACACTGTACATGTGGGGTGTTCGAATCCTTTAATTAGTACTAGTCTTGCTAGTTTCCAATCGCAAGTTGTATCTAGCAGTGTGGGAAGGCCTTTGTGCAACTTCATATTTCTTCCCTTTAATATGTCTAGATATATTTGAGCGTCAATGACCACACATTTGTTGTTGGGTTTGTTGAATAACGGATCACCTAAGATGATGTCGTGTAGAATTTTCTACTCCGTTGTATCCAACAATTGACAGCTTGCTTGGATATAATGTCGGAAAGTATGAAAGCTTCAAGTCGAGTAGAGTAATTTCCCAATTTGAACCGTATCACCACGTTTATCCGGCCCTGAACGTTATTTCTGCTGTTGCCGATGTCTTGAATTTGCAAGGTGACGGATTTTAAAGATACGCCCAATTTTCGATCAGCTCTTTTAGTTATGATGTTGATTTGCGTTCCAGAATCCAATACTGCCCAACAACTAACCGATCTGCCATTATTATTATTGTAGATAACGTACTATGAAGAACATAACGAGGAAAATTCTGTTGGTTGGTTCTCACTTGGTTTTTCACAATGGAGCGATGAGTGATGTCGACCATTGCATTTTTTGCATTTTCTACTGTTACAAATTGCATTCACATGGTCCTAACGAAACCAATTGTAACATGTAACATGCGTTATGATTTTTAATTATTGGACGTTGAGACTTTTGATTTGATTTGAACATTTTCCTTTAAGAATGTTGGACAGCTTTGCATATTTTTATTTATTTATTTATTTATTTATTTATCATATCATGAGGCTTCTTGCACGTAAGGCATTCCGTTTTAGTTAGTGCTTGATTTGCCACTGAAATGAAAGTATTTGCAGGCCTCTTTTCTTTACTGCCCATGGTTTCTAGAATCTGGAATCGATATTCGCGAAAAGCCAAAAATTGCTTTATAGTTGATAACGCCCGTAAATCTTCAGGCGATTGATCGAAGAGAAAATGATTCGCATTGTCTAACTTCTTCAACATTATTGGAATTACGAGTGAATCCCAGCCGTCGGTTTGAACCTCTGAATTTTTTCATGCCATTAAGGATTACTTTGTTGTATTGCGTAAGTTTCTGATACTGCCCCCAGACATTTCGGCTGGTCAAGTAGCGTTTGTACTGCAGCACACACCTGTACTCTTTCATTTTCGTACCTTTTGTGTAGAACTTTTCTTGCGGCAGTGCAATTGTCCTCTATGGAACTGAGATTGTGTATTAGCCGTTCTGCTTCTCCCATTAAATAGGCCTTTCTTTGCCACATCTTTTCTGCAAATGATATGGGTCGTTCACGTACAAGTTCGCGGGAGAGTTCGGAAAATTGTTTTCATTCCATGCGATTACCAACAAACTTTGATAGCAATACAATTGGTAAGTTCTCAGGTGTTAGCGCTGGGGATGTTGTCTCTGCAGGCTGCCCGGCTTGTCCGACACCTTTTTCACGGCTGTGCCAGGTATATATATGTAAATATATGTTTTGAGTGTTATCACGTCCACCACCTAGCTACGGCCATCATGCGAGTATTGATGTTTCCTAAATTTTCCAATAATTTTTTTTTATTGTTTATAATTAAAAGAGATTTCACTCATTTTGGCGAGTAAACCAAAGATTTAGAACAAAGGCGTAACGTTTGCTATCTGTTATGACTGTAGTGAGTCAATCTGTAGTGAGAAGTCTCCGCGGTTTTTTCCGCTGTTTTGGGCTCTCTTTTGTAACCCGCTCTTTTGAAATGATTCCAAATTGTCACGTGGTTGATGTTTAGTGACTCCGCTATTTCTTGATAGTGTTCAATAGATCTTCTAGGTCTTCTAAGTCGCGGTACAAGCGAAGAAAAAGAACTTTTAAATTTATGAAAGGTAAGGATATTAATTCTTTTTTTTTTGTTCTTCACTCCAACTGTCTAATTAACTTTTTTGACTCGCGAAAGTTTGTAATCAATTTTGTATCATGAATCCTTCAATACATCGTAATGTACAGTTCCTATCATTGGTAAAGCGCAAAGAATTAACAAATAACAAAAACTCGTCGCTCTACTGGATTTTTTGGTTTTATCGCGTACATTCCTCCAGTGATTCGTTTAGCCATACTTTGGAATTGTTGTCTGGAGGATCGGGGAAAATTGTTGGTGAGTACAGATTTATACTTGTTTTTGTATCAGATATGTATCAGAAATGAAAGAAAAACTTTGCGCAGAATGGATTCGGTGGAGTACTAATATTGGCAAAGACGCTTGTTTCTATAGGAAATTTGGGGTACCACTTTAAAATTGAGCCGTAATGAATAAAGAATGTAAAAAGTAATTCCCTTTTTGTGAAAATGAGAAAGTTGGGTGTTATTTTGATTTTCAGAATATTCAGATTTTTTAAAGGTAAATTAATATAAAATAAAATAAAATTAGCTTCAAAAGGAGAAAGAAAAAGAAGATCAATGACAGCAGTTAAAGTGCTCAGAGTATTGCTTAATGTAAAATTGACAAAATAATTATCAAAAATTAAATTAAATTTTAATATATTAACTTAACTTGTAAATAAAGTTGTATGAGTTAGTTTAATGAATGTATTGTGCATAAAATGATTTTACATATATATTTTTTTTAAATTTTAAACATCAGAAAGTAAGAATGAAAACAAAGTTTGTGAAAAGTTGACATTAACACTCAAACCCAAGTGAAAACACATTATTGGAAATTAAAACTTAAGCTTAAGTAAAAACTGGAGATTAACACTCAAATTCAACTAAACAAACGTCTTATCAAAAATGTAATTAAACCTTAGTCCTAAGAATGTTTTATTAAAAATTTCTTATGTTGAAACTTAAACCTAATAAAAGCACATTATAACCAAAATCAGTGAGTTTTTAAAAACCGAGATATATACATAAATAGAAAAACCTGCAAATATTGGTGTCAATAAAGTGGCTTAATACGAAAGAAAACATATGAAAGCGTTTATAAAAGGCAAGGAACCACAGTATTTAATAAATTGCCATCGGAAAGCTACACGAGGCGGCATTATTATGGCAACAGATTGAGACAGAGGACCACAGCAAGTAAGAAATAAATCACCTTAGTTTTAAGAAGTAGTAATAGAAAAAGAATGACAAACATCATGAACTAAATATATAATAGGTTTCGCGACGATGAAATATAAGTGTATGTGTGTGTGAGTGTGTAGGAGTGTAACCACAGACCATGACGTAACGGATCAACAGATACATAGGTGCAAACTAGCGGACTATAAGACTGTTAGATAAGACACGCCGTTAGTTATTTATCATTTGTATATATATAAATTTTATCATATTTTTTTGTGAGTGTAGCGCTACAAATAAAACCCAAGCTCTACACACCATCACAAACACATAACCAACCACCCCCCGACATCACCCGATCTAGCTAGCTCAGCTGAGGCAGATACGACAGTTTCTACAGTCTCCGATCCTCTTTTAGTGGCACTGAAGAGTGGGCCTCATAATAATTTTCGGTTGGTTTTGTCAGATAGATATGGAGAACTAACAGACTCTCTATTATGGGGTGACTTTGACCGCTAAAGAAATTGCTTTGATTCCTACGAATGATTGCTCTACCGTATCCAATATACAAGGGATGGCTAGTATTAAAGTGTTAAGACCAAATAATGTAATCAATTTTCTTGTCTAATATCCTAAACGTAAGTCGGTATATAAGAAACTTATCATACTTCCGGTTGCCCAAAACGGCACGGTTACGCTTTCAAGAGACCACCGTAACTAAATGTCATAACCATACATGCGTTGTAAAAAACTTCAGTACAACTGTGCTAGCATTATTTACCATATCGTGGTCTACTTATTTATTGTCATTAATGACCAGGTGAGAGTAGTAGAACTTAACTTCTGCTAATTGTTGACGGAACATATTTGGTGGTATTATTATATTCCTTAATACAAATGCTATGTTAGCTCTAATTACGGAAACATCGCAAGCGGCCGTGATTAACCTAACATTTGGAGATCCTAAGCGTTCCCTACCTTCATCGCACAAACCTGGACAACTTCCATCATATTCAACACTTACAGCAGATAGTTGACGGAAACCACAACATTAATCTATCAATCATTTTTTTACTAAGCGGCGTTCTTTCCCTCGTCTTTGCTGTAAATCACAAACAAGTTTAGAAACCAAGTGCTATGACAAAATTTATTCAAATGGCAATAACTCAAACCATGTCTGAATCCGAGGACGGCTTGAAGGGGAGGAGTTATCACCATAAACCCTAACGTCTTTCAAGTGTTCTCTCTACTGCACACAGACGCAGAGTCAACTATCACAGAGGTGATAAACTATGTTTAAACTGTGTGCCAAAGCTCTCACATCTGGTGGTGATGCCTAGTAATGGTGTTTGAGTGGTGAAGAAGAGTTTAGGGCTTTGGACTATCTATAACTTGGCGACAGGTTTGTCTCATAGATAGCTTAGAAGAAGCTTTGCTTTGAGCACTTCTTTTGCCATAGACTATTGTTATGGAGGAAATACGAACCAACTGTTATTGTATTGTAATTGGTTATGTAAAGTACGTTGATGTAGTAATAGTCAAGCGCATGGATTAGGCCATGTCAATTGCAGTATCCGACGAAAAGATATCTTGAGAACAGGTAGCCTAGTTTTGGCTAATCGAGACTGTATGGTTGATCCAAAAGCAAAAGCAACCACGTCGCATAAAGCAACATTAAAGGCTTTATAGTCTAACTTTAAGCTTCAAGCTTTGCTACCTCTCTATACGTAGAGGAAGTTCTTATGGATGGAATCTTGTAGTTGCGGTAGTGAGTCTGGAATGCTGTGTGGTTGTAGTTTTCAGCATTCCTGAATAATTGGAGGTAAAAATAGTCCTCAAAATTCCCCAGACTCGGTTTATTGACCATACGTATTAAGTTCATCTGGTGCTCTAGCTGTAGCTGTAATTTAGACCCGTAGTCTATACGGTTTGCCTAACTCTCTGGAGGGCGTCGGTTACGCACGTTCAACCGGAACGTCAGCGGGCATCGTGAGGAGAAGTTTTCATAACAGGTACTTACGCAAAACTACATAAGGAATCTTTCACTATCAGTCAGCACTGCCATCACACCACTATAATCGTTAGCAGCAGCAGCGAACAACAGCCTTTAACTTAGAATTCAAATAAGTTAGTCCATCTTCTACAAGAGACTCAATAAGAACGGCCCAACGAGCGGAAATAAATATTCAAAGATATAATAAAACCGCTTTTCATTATTTTATATAAACAAACAAGGCGAGAGGAAGGGATGAGAACATAAAAAAATAGCTTATCAAAATTAAAAGCTTTTTAGTTAATTTTATAATTTATATTACATTATTTTATCGCCTTTTTTATATTATATTGTACGCAATTTAAATTTTCCCAGAAAATGAAAATAGACAATGAGGGCTAATAATTTTCAATTCAAAATACTTTGTTATTTTGTTTCATCAAAGTGTATTATAATATAGAATAATTTTCCAATAATAGAACAAATAATAACAATAAAAGGTTTCCGAGGACGTTATAAATTTTTTTTATTCTTTTTTTTATTGATCAATTTCAAAACTATTGTTTGTTTTCACACTAATTTTACGGTCGTACTTTTTGTGTTGATTTCTTACTTTTTGCTGATCGAACCACATTATTGTTGAGACTTGCTCATTTTCGATTACGTGATTCTAAGAACTATATCCATCTTATTCTAATTATCGATAAATAGATGTGTACATGCTACATGCTTAAAAGAAAGAGAATTGACGTAACGTACTACGCAACTAATTGCGTGAGAAATTTTTAAGGCTCACGGTGTTTTATAATTGCTGACAGAGAAAGAATTCTGCTAAAAAGACTGGCTAAAACTATGTAACACAAAAATCATATAGCTTTTTATTAACAGAAAAAACAAAGTCCAAATGGCTTGGATTCATATGAAAATACATACGTGTAAAAGACCTAGAATCACAATCGAGCTAAGATAAGAGTGTGATTATCCCCTGCTGGAGCTGAGGATCGACTTTTCATAACGTGATGTTGTTGTGAATAGACCTGGCCAATTGCAAGAGGACACTGTGGCACTTTGTGTGGCTAATTGTCACAGTGACAAAGTATCGTTTGGCAATTGACAAATAAGTGGATTCGAACCATGACATGTTTTCTTCCGTATTGAATATAAATTTATCAGAGTATCATTGTGTAAGGCGAGTTTTTCTACAAATTCCTTCTACAGATGCAAAACATATCTGGAGAATGCTCTGACTCCTAATGTTTCGCAGATATATTCGTTGTAAAATCACTTTTTAGGATTTTGGTAAAGTTTTCCGACACATTTTCTCACAATTTTGCGCTCAAAGATTTCCAACTCCCATTCTCTCGACGTCGATTCCATTAGATTTGGTAAATTTTATCAAAATGCAAGGGATATTGAAACGAAATTTCAGTATCCGTGTTTCCGCTGTTCGATATTATTCATTCTTCGAGGAAATTGTCTTAATGCAAGTGAATGGAGCGTACACTTCAAGCTAAATATAAAATAAATTTTCGATACTTTTGATATCAACTATGGTAGTTGAATTGCTTATATATTATATTTTAATTTCTTTTATTAATAAGTTTTTCATCATTTTTATTTCTTGTTAAATGGTTACCATAATGGAACGGTTGTTAACTAAACTGTTTACTTTTTGCTAGACTTAAGTACTTTTTCTTACCGCAATAGTATTATTATATTAGTTATCAGACTAACTTTGATATTAAGTTAGAAATAGGAATTAGTACTATACTATATAATTTTTATTTAGATTATTTTCGATAAATTGCTGAAATGAAAGTCATGTTGTAGTTAAATATTCCGATGAATTTAGTATTATTGTATTATAGGTATTTTTACACTTGCTGTATTGATATAATGTAATCCGACTTTGTACAACTCATCCTGTTTTACCTCGTTGTAAGGTTACTTGATATTGGGTGTACATTCGTTAATAAATCATGTTATATAAATAAAAAATAAATAAAACACGAATTTGAAATGGCAAATGATTGTCAACGGCATAGCTCCTTCGCGGTAGAGCGCTGAGAGATTTACGACTTGCCGTATCGTATGACAAAAAAAAAATTAAAATAAAGTAAAGTAAAAAGAAAGATATAACGAAAAATCCATGAGGAGCTCACACGGTGCGGCTGGGGACACAATTAGTCCGTCTGTGAATTTCGTTGTCGGTACGGTTCGCTGTTCGTTGATCCATTCCTAATCCGTCAGTGCATATTCCCTATCCCCTTACCCACCACTCGCGCGCACACCCACCCACACTCCGCTTCAGCAGTAGGGTATACCGCCTAGCCACGCATTATTCCTTTTTTTTTGTTTTTCTTTCTTTTTTTTTCTTAATTTGCGAATAAAATAAAGAAAATTAAAATAAAATAAAAAACTACAACCTGATTCCACCGGCACGGACACTGGCTGCCTGCAGAGGATGTATAAGCTGCATGCCCAAGCTTTCTCCCCTTCCTCATTCTTAAGGCGTATGGTACCGAATAAATTTATGCAACGTAGTTTATGAAATCAATTACCTGTATCCGAATACATAAAAGCAAAAAAGGCCAATCTCTACAACTTTGTTTTAATGATTTTTATAAGTTCTTCGTACAGTTGCTCCAGTCCATCTCATTGAGTTTATTTTCACTGCTTCAGATATTCGCTGCACCAAATATATTAGATTTCTTCGATTTTTTCCTTTTTTTCTTAAGAAGTTTCTTTCATAATTAGAACTGTTTTTGCGGGAAGAATTTAGCAATAAATCAAAGCCTTTTTTTTGTTCTTCTTATTTATTTATTTTTTTTTTTTTTATTGTAGCAAGTAGAAGTACGTAATTTATCCCAACTACAATGGTTTAATTCAATTATGTTATTATAATAAGAGTTTTTTTTGTATTATTTATAATAGTATTAAAATTAAAAAAGTGTTGGGGAATAGTCTTTATTTTTGCCCTTTTTTCCCCTTTTTGTTTGTTTATTTAAAAACGTTATTTTTGGGGTTAACTTTTCACTGCTCCCGTTCTTTCTGTTGCTCTCTTGCTCAAAATTCATTTATTTTGCTTTTTTTTCAATCTGAGTAAGGAAAATTTATTTAAAACATTTATTGAAATGGTACTCTCTGGTGAATTGACTAAGTAAAGAGTCTTTGCGAGCGTTAGTATTTCATACATTAATGTTCCCTTCTTTTTTTTTTGTTGTTTTATATTAATATTAACAACATTAAGGATATCGATCGATTATCGTTGATCGATTATACGTGTAAACATACATGTATGTTAATAGTTTTTTTTTTTCTGCGCAGTATCACATGTATTTACGTATATTATTTTGCATAGGCTTTCGCGATAAGAAAACCTGACCAACTGTTTTGTTAAGGCTATTGAGGTTTTACAATTTAAAGGATATTTAAAAAGTGTTCCTCTTTTAATCCGTTTCCAATTTAAAATAATTGGTTGTTTACGGTTACGAGATTGTAGTTTTTTTGTAGTTTCCAAAATTTTTATAAATTTTTCCCTTATTGTTTTTAAATGGAAAAAGGATTAGGAGGGATTGATACGTTTTTTATGATATTTAAACTAAAACTTCATTTAATTATTCACCCCTTTTTTTTCTTTTTATGTCAAGCCGTCTTCCTTTTAACTAACGTTTTTTATTATATTCAAGTTGACTTCAATCTTGTTTTTAATTTTTAATCAAAAACTCAAACTAAACTTTCGGACTGACTCTAAAGCCTTTCTTTGAATGAAAATTTCTCTTTTTCGTAATATACAATCAAGTCTTATAAACCAAACATTTTTAACATAACTTTATTTGTAATTATTTGCTAATAAGCAACTTTTTATCAACTTTTTAGAATTGTTTCTGCGCTTTATTTTAGTCTGTTTTTATATTATGGTCTTATAGCGATAAAAAATTTTTTGCGCAGCCTGTCCATTGCGTTAGTAATTTTCTTTTCACAAATCATTCTTTAACAGCATTAAAACTAACCGACTACTCACGACAGTTATCAAGGCTTATGAGGTTTTGCATAACGGTAGGCCGTTGCGGTTTTTGCATAACGGTAGGCTGTCATTACGGTCTTACTTACTCTATTGTGGTAGAGTAGTGGTCAAAGCAGATCGACGGAACCCCTACAAGTGACATCAATTGTGAAAATTTTGTGAAAATTTGTTTAAAGGACGCATAATAGTAGAAAAGATACGATTGCGAACCAATTTATTAAAACAATGCAAATGATCACAGAAAAGGCGCATAAACAAAAACAGTGAAAGAAGGCTCTTAAAATGCAGCTGCGAATGTTAGTATGGCTTATCGGCGCCATGAGTAATATTACAAATATACATTTTTTTATATAATTAAACGTCGACTTATTTTGGCTACCCGCACGATCACAACAAACGCACCAATAAAAATATTAAGAATAGTGCAGCAGTAATTGCAACGGTATACGCAGTCATCTTCAGAGGAGAGGCACCCAATCTCCAAGACATTATGGTGCTCCTTATTTGATTTATTTTTTTTTTTTTTTGCTAATATTCGTAAGTTAATGCATGCGTCCTTTATATTCATTTATTATTGAGTTGAGGATAGTAGATTTAGGGATGTGAAGGCCCAACTTCGGGGTCTTCAATACAAAATTATGGGCCGAAGAAGACAATAGGTAGGGAAGGAGGAAGTGTGCAAAAACCTAAGATAACCCCGCCGGGTAAGCAAGTTCCGTCCGCCCATCTGCCTTGATAAGGATTTTAATACGTGTATTTCTTTAGTGTAATCACCTGTAGAGTGTCTGCGGGACAAAAGACGAACTAGACAGCTCTTCAAAGACAAGTGCGCCCATGCATTTACATTCTCCTATCTTCGTCCTTTTAACCCTTTTGACTCACAAAATTTTGTCTTGTTACACAAAAAGGTCAAACATACAGGCAAATTTCATGTATTATTGTTGCAATACTTTAATGGTCGGGTTTGCTTAGAAAGTGTTATGTACTGACTGCCTTATTTGTCTTTATTACGATGGAAAATGTTCTTCAATTTCTTCTGCTAATGGTGTTTGATACTGAAACATATTTTTATCTTGTCAGATGACAGCAATTCCTGGCCTCTGATTTCAATCGTCTCTGGAGTGGTTGTCATGAACAAATGTGAAGGTAATATTGAAGTCATTAGCAGAACTGTCTATTTCGATATTTATAGGTTGTTGTTTGCAGGGAGTTTTATGCGCATATAGGCTGATTCCTTTTTCGTAAGAAGATCGACCCACTATATGTGAACTCTTGAAGATCAGAGTAGTAAAGTGATCTGGGAGCGTACGGAGACTTGAGACGTGAAAATTAGGCAGATTTTTATCGAGCAACTCTGGGCTTAGCAGAAAGTAGTCCAAAAGTGAAACGATATTTACTTGGTCTCGTTTTTTGGCATGTTGAGGAGTATATTTATCTCTTGTTCGAATGACGGTTCTTTTGTATCCAAGGAAAAGTTCGCCAATTTCGGAAAATTATTTATTACAGTTTAGATATTCAAGTATTTTCTGAAATTAATAGATTTGAAAAGATTTTCCGGATGATATAAATGATCACGTAATAGTTCGGCTGACATTGTTGTCCTCTCCAATCCGCGGTCCAGGATTAGGTTACGCAATCTGTAGAGTCACTCTTTTCTCTTTGGCATTCGGCTGGAAGATGTTTTTGATCTCACACGTTTACATTCGAATCCACAAATTCTTAATAGGTGGCAGCAGTGTCGGCCATTGTCAATAAGTATTTTACCCGGAAGATGTCGCTGAGTAATTGGCCTAGTTCAAGCATCACTAACAAGAATCCAGTGTTAAAATTGTATTTTTATGGGGAAGAGCACAGTGAATTGTGTTATTTTCGGTACTACCTCTACAGCACTCTCGTTCAAGGCCTTTCTAATTTTTTTCTGCAATCTAACGACATAAGCCACGGATAGAGAAAATTAAATTTTACCTGACATCTTCGCAATGATAACTGATCTAAGCACCAAATTTTTTCCAAGTTATAAATTTTGTCCATATGTTCAATATGTTCGAGACCGAAAACTTTTAGGAAATCCTCAGATGTGTATAACTAAAATTATTACAAGCAATTAATTAAAGGGAATTTACTTTCCATATATCATAAAATTCTTTCCACGGTTTTCTACACCACCTTCAGGTACCGTGATAGGCGAGTTGCCAATTGTTTTAAATTGCTGGCATCCGCTATTATTGATGAACTTACTTTAAAATTATAATACTTACAATAATATTTACAATAACAACGTATATATAAAAGAATAATAATAATGAAAACCCACTGCAAGTTTTATTTAAAATAAGAAGAACCGCATATAGCTATTATGCTGTGACACGTTTAAACAGTACTAACTAGAGCAGCATATATATATTTATTTTGAAGAGTAGCGTATTTGCTGATATGAGGAGCATTTTTATTCTGAAAAGCATCGTATTTATTTTAAACAGCAGCGTATCTGCTGATAAGAGGAGCATTTTTTTTTTGAAAAGCAACATATTTATTTTAAAGAGCAACATATTTATCTTGAAGAGCAGCATATTTATTTTGGAAAGCGTATCTGTGATAATATCTGTACAAGTAAAAACAACAATACAAATACCAAATAATAATAATTTATCAATAAGATAATAATAATATCAATAAGATAATAAAAATAATTTATAAATAATGGCATAATACAATTAAAGAATATACATTTTCAATAAATACATAATAATAAATCAAAACAAAGTAACATTTATATGAAGTGATTCTCTTAAATTTTTACATTTGAGAAAAATAAATAAAATATATCTAAACAAATTTATGCGGTCGCTGCTACTGTTGTTACAGGAACTCGCTGCCCTGAAGAATTCAATCCACGATGCTACTGTTGGCTGGATGCGTTGGCCGACATATGTTTCTACCATATGTTGCTGCATAACCGCATAGAAAACTCGATACGGTTGTTAGAATGCGCTGTCCATCCATTCTGGTCGAATGTCCAGTTTCAATTACTTGCTGGTGAGGGTCAAGTTGTTTTTTTTGTTCTTGACAACTTTTCGACGTCTCACCTCTTCGCAAATGTCGTCTTCCTCTGGGATTAGATGACTTATATGATAGGCTCGGCATGTTAGCTCACGGATGTGGCGCGCAATTCCCTATCCTGTGAGCAACCTAAGTTAGCTTGCTTCTACATTGTTGAGTTAGCGTATGTTCAGGTCCTTGAAAGCTATCCCATCCTGATCGAATGGTGCAAACCCTTCTTCGCAGTTCGTACTCCATTGTGTTGATTAGAAAGTAGTCGTCCTAGGTTGTGAAACCGCTTCCCACTTGGAAACCTGAAGCTCATCATTTTTTCTATTATAGCAGTAATTTGCGTTGACGACTTTGCCCTTCTTCGGACGACGTTGGTAATAACGTAGAAAAACCGTTCCAACAGATCTTGGCTGACCATGTATGGCGTTATAGTTAAGCCAGGGCAAGCCTCTAGCAGCTCCTCCGATAGCTCAACGAAATTCTCGATCATAAGCCGAGTGCAAATCGCTGCGAGGTCTGTCTTCAAATGCTCCTCTAAGTATTTGCTGTATTCTTGTGATTTGGATTTGTGCTTCGTCAAAGTGTCGGTGGTTATGGAGTTACCATCTCCAGTGAACTGAACATCCGCGATGATGTGCGGACGGCGTTCATGCTACCATTAAGTTTCCTCAATTGACGGCTAACAATGTCAAGCTTATCCTTTATTGTCCCCGCATATGCTGCATGATGAATTTTTTTTAGCCCACGACCATTGAATTGCTAGTCGAGACACTTGCCTACTGGTTACACTCTTAAAAATTAATTTCGACTAAAAAAATTATGATATATTTTTATTGCACAAAAACTTGAAATATCTAAACAGAAAACGGAAAAAAAATAAAAACCAAAAAAAAAAAAAAATAATTCTGTAACAGCAACAACAACAATGAGAAGAAAGCCATAAAGGATCATTATGTGAATGGCGCCTAGGAAAAAACAAGAAATCGGTGTAACCAGACAAAAGCTTGAAAAAAAAATCGTTGCGAACATGTTCTTTTTATAATTATTGTAACAAATAAATCGCAGGACAAATCATTAATCACAACTTAGGAAGGCGTCGTTTATCGTGCTCTCCGCTAATAATCAAAAAAAAAAGAGTTGCTCCAATGTTTATTTTATTAAAAGAAATTTGCTGAAGATTTTGAATGTCGTTGTCAATGCAGAAGTCACTTCATAGTTGGAAGTCTTCACTGTGACCATGCAAAGTTTGGATTCATCATGTCAAGAACCTTAAAGGCTCCAATAGTGGCAACAGTGAATCGAATTCAGCACCCTTGGCCGCGTCTAGCAGTTTAACGCATCCTCCCAGCGCTTCAATAATCAGGCAAATGCAGCAACAAAACAAAATTATCCTACAATCAGTTTATGATTTCTATTGTATTTTAATTTTCTTTTATTTTTTTTTGTTTTTTATTCACAGTAAGATAAATAAAAAAAAGGAAAAAAAAACTGAGAAAAGATAATGTCTGCCTAAGCAGCATGCTCTACAGCTGAAGCGGAGAATGGGTTGATGTACGCGCGAGTGAGGGTAGGGAGGCAGGGAACGTGCACTGACGGACTAGGCAGGGACCTACGAACGGCGAACGGTACAGATAACGAGCCGCACAGACGGACTTGACTCTTGGGCCCAGTCACACTGTATGAGCTTCTTAAAGGAAATAATTTTTTTTTTTTAAATCATATTTTAATTTTAGTTTTTTGTCTTACGACACGGCATGCTGTTAGGCTGTGTAAATGCTCTACCGCGGAAAGAGCTATGCCGCGACAATTTCTTTGTGGAAATAAGGGGTATAAATGACGACCATAACGTGAGTAATCCCACCGGTGTTGCCAAGAAAGAACTAAATGCTTTCTGTCGATTGTTCTCAGATCTGCAGGAATCATGGCAAGATGATTAAAATGAGATGGTCTGGAAGATGCAATTTTATCTATAATGTTGTTGCCAAGAATGACCATGTGACTGGGCACGCAGAAAAAGTGAAAACAAATGTATAAGATTTGAGGCTTTAAACTAAGGATCTGATTTCTAAGGAGGGAAATGATTGCAAAGCGGATAAGGCAGATATACTATCTGACACTATAAGGAATTTGTTTTGAGGCTGAGCAGTCGCTAAGCGGATGGCTTGCAGGATTGCAAGACATTCAGCCGACAATATAACGCGACATGCGTGATTTGAGAAATAGGTTTCTATATTAATATCTGGAACCCAAAAGTCGCTGCCTACAACATCGGTCATCAGTAAAAATGGGTGAAAAATGTTTCCATTTGGTATTGACTAAGTTCGAGTAGCGGTGGCGTACCTCTGCCGTAGTAACTGTGGATTTTCTCACTAATAAGAACTTAATTACTGATCGCAAATATTGGGAACCAAGAGGAATTTTGAATGAGCTATGTACATCAGTTCTTAGAATGTGGGAGTGTGTTAGTTTTGTCTACAAAAATTTTAAAAGAAGCAAAGAGAGAAATTGGGTGATATGAAGTTGTAAACGAAAGGTAAGGCCGGATGGTTCTCAAAAGATAGAATAGAAATTGGCTAGTAAACGAAATCTTTCTTATAGAGGCATAACATTGGCCATTTGTTCCAAGCTTAGTGCGTGCGCAGATTTCATGCCAACAACAACCAGACGAATAATTTTGGACTGACTAAGCCTAGATACAGTGTAATCATATAAAAAGAGTCGAAGCCCTGGAACTACAACAAATGGATTTCAGTACGTTAATGAGTTGAAAACATCGTTTGGCAATTTTGTAAATGTGAGCTGCAGGGGAAAGTTTTGAGTATAGAACAGAACCTAAAAAGTCGTTTCAACAAGCAGAATAGAAGAACCATAAATGAGAAGAAGAGTAACTATACAAATACAAATATATAAATACGTGCACGGGCAAACACGTTTATGTGCATATGCACATAAGGTTATATTTTTTTTAAGTTGTGCAGAAAAACATATAACTAAGGCAGTTTTATGTATTTAAAGAAAATGCGGTTTCACTAAAAAACGCAAAAAAGAAAAAGAAACTACTGACCAGCAGCAGAAAGATGAAGACCGTAGTAACCGCTTAGCGACGGCAGATGCGCATCTCATCACGACTATGCTCGCTGAAAACAATACGATGTAGATCTAGATTGACACACTGGACCACTTAAGACGTGAGGACGAGAGATAGATCTCATCATATAAATGAATGGAACAGTTGCGACAACATATAATCGAGTCATTGATAAGGACACTAAACACGATGAGCCCCAGAATGAACACTGGCGGAATACTAGATGCAACCATTTTTAATTCAGAGGACGAGTTACCAACAATCACCCATTAGTGCCGATTCACTAAATAGGAACTGAATAACTTGACTGCAAGCGAACTAAACCCACAATAATACTTAAGCATTAAGTAACCGTAGAGTCTTTTTTTTTTTTTGAAAAAACCAAGCATTTGGTCTGATTGGCTAAAAGCGTGAGTTGAAGTGACTCAAGACGAGATCAAATAATGTCGAGGGCAGATTGCAAAGTACGCCTATATCAGTATTTTCTTGACAGAAATTCACTTGCACTTTTTACGAAACCTTTGTCATGAAATGGAGAACAAGAAGATCAAAATTAGTCATATGTTTAACAAATATTTTAAACTATGCAATGTAGTCCATGAAAAACGCCCCCAGTTTGCGCAAAAAAAGACCGCAGTTTCCACAATTTCCACGAATATTGACAATTGAGAAAAAATTTAGACGAACCGAAGTTTGATTGTGTCAGCCCATAAGGCTACGTATACATTATATACATTACTTTAAGTAATATAAAATAAATTAAAATTTTTCGAAAAGGCAGCATCTATACTTAAGCAAAATAACAATGCGGCTACTCCTAACGTAAATTTTATTTCCACTGCACAGTGCTGCATTAAGTTAGGTCAAGCTCTATTGAAAAATTAAGAATAGCGGTAACGCTGTAATTTACGGACAACTTGCAGTGAGTTGTTGTGCCGAGCATGGAGCGGTTTTCCGATATAATAGAAGGCTTGGAAAATGAAGAATTGGAGGCACGTGTAAATAATTGCATTATGTTTTAGACAATTTGTTATATTTTTTTATATATTTATATATATTGTATTGTTGTTTAGACTCGGCCAACCAATGCCAGCGCCAAACTATATATAAACTTGTGCGCATATTACCTGGTGGTAAATAAAATGTAAGTTTACTGATAAACATTCACAAGCAAACTCAAGTAAAAAATACTTACTATGGTATAGGACGGAAGCCAACCTTTTGTGGAAACGTGTACCGCAGCATATAAAAGAGGAAAACAATGAGATGCAGAAATTATATTTATTGACGCAGTGCCTGCATTCCAATAACTTGTCCAATTTTTTTAGACATATACACTATGAATGGTCTGACGACATCAAATCGGTAATGGACCAATTGCACCGTAAGTGATTTTGTGTTATTGTAAACCTTACAATCTTTACCTGCCAATCAGCTGAAACAGAAATGCAGAAGCTAAGTTATTTCTACAAAGTTTTTTCTTTCTAATGCGATAGAGATAAATAATGTAATGTTTGAGAAAAGGAGCTCCGCCAGATAATCAAACAACAAAAGCATGAAATTCAGCATTTTTAATTAATTGGACATAATGTACTATGTAGGCTATTTGCTTTATGGATAGTTGGTTAATTTTAATAAGAATATAATTGATTATAAGGATACAAACCGATAACTTGACAAATATTGTAAATAATAGCTATCAATGTCTCTACTTAGGTGTTACCCATTTACGTTTATTCCTGCGCGACTCTCTTCAGACTTTCAACGTTAACCAAATTCAATTATTCTCAACTTTGACCAAATACAAACATGCTCTCAACTTCGACCAAATCCAAACAGGCTCCCAACTTTGACCAAATTCAAATAGACTCTCAACTTTAACCAAATTCAATTATTCTCGAGTTTGATATTGCGCTAGCGCGCTCTGCCGGGCACACTATAATCTTTACTTCACTACGCTTCCTATCAGTCTTTTTCCCTTTACTTTTTTCTCTTTTTCTCGACGTTTTTTGTGGTATTCGGTTCACTGGATATGTTGCACTAATCTTACGGTCAAGCACTTTAGAATTTCGCTATTGAATGAACGCCTGCAATAAAACGAATGTTAAAGTAACATCATCAACGCCATTAGCATACAACGGCAATAATAATTTAATCTGCCAGCACGTCTGCATGCTTACACACATACGTACAAACTAACATTCACACGAACTAGATAAATTTGGTACAAGTTTACGCTGGAGAGCATATTTCTATAGACATCTGTACTGCAAAGACTTTGCACTTTTCACTACTGCAACAAAACAAAACACACAAGAAAGAAAAAATCAAGTAAATTGGAGTAATTGAGATATAAAATCTTGCTGTTCATCTGTATTAACAATTTTTTTTTTAATTCCCTTTAATGAACAATAATAAGCAAAAAGTAATAAGTGTTTATATGTTCTACAAAAACAATAAGGACACAAGTTATATTATTCATCTCTTCAGACTCCGGCACAAAAACATATCGAATATAGAAAAAGAAATTAAGTCGGGGAATATAACTAGGATGAGCACAAGACTATCGGGCCTTTTTTCTTTAAAGGCAGTCCAGCCGCTTTAATAACTTTCATTATTTTGTTGATATTACGTTCTTTTGATTTTTTAAGGCACTTCTGATTTTAATACACAAAATATACTCACTCCTTTGTATTAATTGCCTGTAAATGGATTCCTTCGTGTTATAAAACATAGTTTAGGCAGTACGTCTTAATTCATATGAAAACGCATCAAAAACTGACCGTAAATCTTCGCAGAATGTGCTTTATTTGGTTGTTGTAAACAGAATCTGTAATTTTTAATACTCTATTAAATATTACAATAATTCTCCATTTTTTAAAATATTATTTTCTCAAATCACTGTTTTTTTCTTAATTTCAGGGGACACAAAAAAAAATGCTCTTACTTTAATTGGGAATGCGTACACCTCAATTTTCGAGCATAACCTATCTACGATTATGAACATGTCAAAGGATCAATTGAAGGAAGCGTGCACCGCCATGGAATGGGATTATGAATGCATTAACCAAAAAGCGATTGTTTTTCCAAAACGTTTGCCTCGCACAGAGAATATATACACCAGTTCAGAATATCAATTGTCAAAATTAACTGAATTTGTGTCGTTCCTGGAAAATTAGAAGTTCGTATAAAAAATAAATTTCTTGATTTGTGAGCGTAAAATGTAAACTTTTAATTTGTTTGCTTAATTCAATTGGGACGGGGCCGTTTCGGATCATAAATTTAATTAATTGCGCTCCTTTTGAATAAACTTGTTTCTATCTCCCAACCTCCTCTAAGGGTTTAAAACCCGTTCGTTACAAGGAAAATACCAACCTTTTTAGCTTTCCGCGTTAGAAAAATACGCAATGCCTACATTTTACATCTTCAAAATAGCTTATCAAACTGAGTATAAATCCATTGGCAAAATTTCTTTTGGATCAATCCAATGAAACAAGAAAATTGAAAACAATAATACACTGAATCTTCCATTCAGAAATTAATTTATATTTGTTCCTTGAATTATTTGAACGAATTTTCTAAGTTCATATAATTTCTTTTTATTTATTTAAATGTCGTATTTGTGTAAACGTTTACATTGACGGACGGACCGTGCTATTTTTCTCACCTTCCTATAACATTTACATGTTTATAAAATAAAAAAACAAGTTAGATTAGAAAGTTATATTCGGCGGAGGCTCAATCTCGCATACCCGTCATTCCGTTTTTCGCATTCTACTCCACAAGTTCTTTTATTTGATACCTATATCGCTGTTATTATTAAGAAAAAATTAATCCCGGTGTCTACCATATTCATTTTAAAATGAACCCGTTTTTAGGAAGATAATATACCTTCATTTAAGGAGTGTACAAAATAGTTTTCGGTCTTGTTTGTTTTATGACAAATAAGCATAAAACCTCAAAGAAGTGAAAAAAAAACAAAATTTAATCACTTGTAACTTAGTGTCGGCACGGGTTATGTTTTCCATTGTTGCACGTAAGCAGTAGAGTGCTTAGGAAAGTAAATGTCGAAAATTGCTTCCGACCTTTATAATTTCCGAATAACGGGCAAAAGTTTATAAATTTTTGTTAAAAAAAACGGACTTGGACTCAGTTTATGCTTTACGCGCTTCTGCTCCGCCCAATTTGGCCAATTTTCAATACCAAACTGCGTGTAGAAACTTCCAATGTTTATACCAAATTTGAAGTCGATATCTTCATTTTTTCGACCAGGAGAGTGCCAACACACCACACAGACGGACATACATGGCTAAATCAGCTCAGAATTTCATGCTGATCAAGAATCATATTTTATAGGGTCTCTCAAGCTACCTTTTGGGTGTTACTTATATTATGGAAAAACACAATGTGAGTATACCCTCATTTTACAGTGGTGGGTATAAAAATAAAGATATACTTAGCAGAGCAAGGCATTGGTTGAGATTATTGTTGTTGTCATTTTTATGTTTAAAAGAATGTTATGCTATTCACTAGTACCAAATGTTTTATTACGGCGTTGCGAACTATAAAGCATTTAAACCCACTTTCAAATTGCTGAGTGCTAACAAGGCACTACGTAATAAATAATGTAATGGCATAATGTTCAATCGAGTGAAAATTGGCGCAATATTATTAAAACATTTCTAACTATGGAGAGGTAAGAAAACAAATAATCATCTCTATGCAATAAAAACCTACTTGTTATTAAACTACAAATAATATTTGAAACTTTAATCAAAAACAAATATTCCATTCCATTTTAATCAGAAAAAGGGCAACAAAACAAAAAAACGAAATAAAGGAGAGCGACTGAGGAATTTTAGATATCGGAGAATATTTGCAGAACATTTTGGAGGAAAGAACCCGGCAAATAAATATAAAAAAGAAAATGGAAGAATTGCAAAAAATGGTCATTGATGTTGATTTGATTTCCCAAACTTTTCACAAAATCTTCACAATAATCTCTTTTGTGATTACAAGTCAATACAGTCTGTAAGCAATTTCATAAGTAATTAAAAGCATTTGACGAATAAAGTCAGAGCCTCAAAGTAAAAAATATCGAATATTATAATTTAGTCATATCTGAGAGTAAAAAAAAAAATTTAATGAACGAGTCTGAATTAGCACTTGTTGCATTACAATCTCTATACAAAATGTAGTTACATCTGAGAGTAAAAAAACAATTAAATGAGCGAGTCTGAGTTGTTGCATTACAATCTCTATACAAAATTTAGTTAAATCTTAGAGTAAAAAAAACAATTAAATGAGCGAGTCTGAATTAGCACTTGTTGCATTACAGGTGCGACTCTCAATTCGAAGCATCTGAGAGTAAAAATAACAAATAATTATTTTGAGTTGGTATAAAAATATAAATTTATTTATTACGTAAATAATTATTAATCAAAAAATTAAATATATTGAAATTAAATTATTATTATTTGTTGTTTTATTATAAAGATAAATAAATTAATAAAAAATAATTTTGTATTTAAAATTATTTGTTAAATTTAATAATTTATTTAAGAAATATTTAATTAATAAATTTTATCAAATTTTTTATAAAGGTTTATTATGGCTTAAAGATAAATAAATTCTAAAAGTTTATAATGAAAACGTAAAGAATTTGCGGTTTTCCACGCCACCGTTATAGGCGCGTTGCCGATTGTTTTAAATGATCGGGTCCCCTGTAGGCCTACACCATTGAGCGGAGCGTATGGTAGGAGGATATTTATTCTGAAATAGAAGAAAGAAATTAGTGATTTATATATATATTTATATAATATTGCTTTTACCTGCGCTTTTCAAAACGATGACACATTGGTAACAGCTTCTTGCACCCAGTTGTTTCTACACAGCAACAAATAGATTATGAAGCCTACAAAATTTTATATAGAAAGACGACCACACTTACCATTTGGCCTATGGAAGTGGTAAGTGGAGGCGTATGCTTGATTTTAATCTAAAATGAAACAAAAAGAAATGAATAAACTGTAATAATAATAAGCAAAGATATATGCAAACCTACCTTCCGTCGGTAGGCTTTATAATATGATCGCCGTTTCTTAGAGTAACGCCTTGAAGGCTACCATCTTCAAAAATTGTGGAAAGCTATACAATATTTTAATTTCATTTGCTTCTTGCTTCGAAAGAGGAATCACCATCGTCGGTATTCATTCATTGATCTCTTGTAATCGTACTAAAATACATTGGTCCGAAATTGGCCGGTAAATACGGTATAACCATTTGACCATATTTTAAACCTTTAGGGCGCTCTAAACGGTATATATCACTAAATAAATGTATCAAGGAACTTAGATCTTTGAAATGTTAAGCCGAAATCATTGAAGACTTTCTGCAGTGCCATGTGAACAACACCATCGTTTTGTATCGGTGACAAAGAACATAAGGAATAAATTAAATTTTACGCCCGGTTTAAGCAAACGTAAACAATTTGCTTGAAGCTCAGGTATGCGTAAGCGTTGTTTAATACGAGTTGGTTTGAAAATCTTATTATCGTTTTCCATCAATGAATGAAGATCCGTCGTGCTAGAACTTTTCCAAAGGTACCATATTGATCCAATTTGCGGGCACCACAATGATTCAATAATAAACGCCGACCTTCCCAACGTTCATGATAATCAAATAGACATTTGTAGTAGAACATAAGAGGAATCAATTTGTACCTTATAATAATAGCATTAAAATATATAAAAAAAGACACATATAAAATAATATATAAAGCTATTTATATTTTACAATACATAAGTTCTAATAAAATTCTAATTAAATTTGGACTAATAATTAGTAATATTATTGAAAAAACAAATATTAAAACTAATATAATAAACCGATTAATTTTTCAATCTATCATTATATATTCTTTTCTATAAAAAATTACTAAAGAAGAAATTAATAAAACAAAAGATATAAAAATTAATCTTATTCACTCAAATAAAAAAGTCATTACAATTCTTATTGGATTTAAAGAAACAGCCGTTCGAGACTTAGGGTAAATTTATTCTGATCATCATCGCTGGATACGCCAATTTTCTGATATTCCCCAACCCTTTTCTCAAAGAAATTTGTTTTGCCATCAATACTTATTTTATTCATGAGTTCAAATGGATTTTCAGCTAAATAATACTAAATATAAAAAAAAAAATTTATCAAAAAATAAATACAATAAAGTGAAATAAACTTACCTTTCCCGCGCCCAATTCTAATAGCAAACGATCGGCAACATATTCTGTATATTTGCACATACTCTTCATGCCAATTAAGTCGACTGGTACGGCATCTGTTATTATTTCCAAAATCCGTTCTTTACTAGGTTTTTGTATCAAATTTTAAACATTAATACCGCTAATTCACAGTGCAAGCCTTCATCGCGGGATATCATTTCATTAGAGAATGTTAAACTCGGCATTATTTCACGTTTCTTTACTCAAAATATCGAAGCGAAGCTGCCACTAAAGAATATACCTTCGGCGGCAGCGAAAGCTTTGATATGTTCACCAAAATTAGCCGAATGCGATGATATCCAAGCTAGAGCCCATTCCGCCTTCTTCTTAACCGTTGTTTGATGACTTTCGTTTTCTTAGCTTTACGTACGCAGAATAGCTGTTAAATACACTCTCTCACAGCTGTCAAATGAGTCGAATGATAAATAGTTCACGTGTTGCATTAGTATTAGATGTAAAAACAAAAAAAATTGTTCATTCATGGTATTTAAATATCACGAAGAATAAATAAATAAATACTTTTGCTACTTTGTAGGAAAACAAGCAGACGAGTTTTTTTTCGAAAACTAAATTTTAAAAAAACTTTAACTTTTAGCAATCAAAAAATGTAGACAGATTAATTCAATTTTTAGCGTCGGATAGTTGTGAATGTTCAAAGTCTATATGTTGATTTTATTGGTCCTTATCCATCTCCTCGAAATAATAACATCGGAATATTGGAGGACAATAATAACAGCCTTAAGACATTATGTTAACACGGATCAACAGAATTGGAATGAAGATCTGACTGGAGCAGCCTGTGCTTTATAATCCAAAGTTCAAAATTCAAAGCATCTAGGTTTGGAAAAAGTTATAACTCAAAACTCGTACGGGTTTTTCTTAAAGCCCGAATACGAAGCAAAATAGAAAATTCTTGCTATAAATTAAAAGATCTGCAAGATAATACTGGGAATAAGAATGGGAATTTATCATGTTAATCTTGTACGATGAATGTATTAATTTAACATTTAAAATTTAACATATAAAAAAAAGATTCTGTTTAAATATTTGAATTTGAACTTACTTGAAAATTTTATAATTGTAAAATAGTTTACTAATCTATGGAATCATTTATACAGAAATGCTTTGATTCATAATGCATTTTTATTTGTAAATATATGTATTTTTTAAATTAATTAGCTAATTACAATATCTAAAATTTATTAAATATTAATATTATCTTAGTTATTTAAAATTTGCATATGAGCTTGTAACGTCCGTGTACATTTATGAAGGGGGCTACTGTCGATCTCTGTTTACCATTGATAACCAAAGGGCAATACCGCTAATACGTTTCCTTTTTAGCTAAAAATTTCTTATAGGTAAAGGAAAAGGGAAGAATTATAAAAAGAAATAAAGTAATGAAAGAAAAAGTCTGTCTGTACATTGTGAAGGGATATATTGCTTTATACAATTGTATATTTCTTATATACCGAACTCTCACATATACAGTGACAGAGTAACACACATAGGACATTTAAATGTAGCGATACCAATAAATTCGTGAGAGTGAGATGCGCAAAGAGAAGAAGAGCAAAATTTAACGATGTAAGATGTGATAATAATAAGCAACGTATAGTCAATCGGTGCCTGCGTGATGAAAAAAGATTTACTTAGATATATGCTCATTTGCATAAATATATAAAATGTATATAACAAAAAAAAGCGTTTTAGTGCTTAAAAAACTTTAAAAATTTGTTCATGAAAGATTGATAACAGGTTCACAAACTATCAATTTTAATGGCTGTGGTGTTGTTCGCGATTTTTTTTATAAAACAGATTAAAAGTACAAAGACAAGCCAAAGACAAGCTAAAAAGACAAGTAAAGGAGAGTCAAAAGTAATTTTTAAGAAAAGTTAAAAGATAATAGACGTTGAAATTTGCGAACTATATGCTGTGTATATAAATATATTTACTGACTAAATCAAACCTAAAGTTAAAAAAATAGAAATGTGCTTGCCTTTTTTTGAAACTGTACATTAAATTGAGTAAATACATTGTGAAAATTAGAGTGCATATATACCTTATACTTCGAGCTGAAATGATCGTGCAGCTAAGTAAAAACGTTATAAAGTCCTAAAATGCCTAAGAGTGGAGAGGAAAGAAAAGAGGCTGTGATTTCACTTACTGGTGTGAAGGAGAAGCTTATGACTCATCGTTGAACGCTAGTCTAATGGTGACAAATAATACTGTGAAGTGTTTTCGCGAGTCTTTAACTGGAAACAAAAAGTGTTTTATTTTGAAACACGTCTTCAAACTCCGTGTTAAATTTTTTGTTTGGTGTTTATTAAAATAAAAAATCCAGACATAGTTAATAAGCGCTTGAGCTAATTTTGCTCATTTTTTCACTTGAAAAAGACAAAATACTTTTCACAATTTTTTCTCATCTTTCTGGCAACATCGCGGTATCGTCTCGAAAGAACTTATATTGTTTAGGCAGCAAAACGATCACCGACATATTTTCGCAATTCTTCAACTTTGCGGAGCTGCGCACCATCCATGCTATGCATGGATCTGAACAAGTGGTATTCAGAAGGCTCCAAGTCTCGTAAGTACGCTGGGTGTGGCAGAATTTCGTATTCGAGCTCAAGAGTGTATCCTTGACAACTCTTGCAACAAGTGTCGAGAAAACTTCATTTTCAGTCAATTTGTGTCGCCACTTTTAAACCGTTGAAACCAAAACCGACAATTTGGATATGCTGCAGCAGTATCGCCATAAGCTTTTGAACGTGTTTGGGGGGCTTCGGCAGCAGATTTGTTCAAATAAACAACAAAAGTAATGAAGGTTGAAAATGCAATTTTTAGCGCTCGATGCGACTAGCGTTGGCATACGCTGAATAAATCAGTAATGGAAATCTGTTATTTCCATTATCCTCGATTTCTAGAAATCCTCGATTTTAACTTTATGTACATTGATATTTCTCACACCTTCACCTTTTTTGCCTGTACAAATGGCTGGCCAAAATATTTGCAAGCATCTAATAATAAGCATGGCACCATTTTTTTATTATTTTTCAGTGAGTGACTCCGTGAAACTGCGTCTTTAAATTGTATTTCTCACATTTTCACATATATTATCCAATTTTCCACATCTTACGTGAGTATGAATTAGCACTTGTTGCATCACAATTACAAATTTGAGAAAAAGTAAGTTCAATTTTTACAAATTCTGAGAGAGAATGTTTATATGGGAAGAAATCATATGTTTCACAATATTCTCTATTTAGCCAGTACTTTTTCACAATATTTTCTATTTACCAGTGTTTTTTCACAATATTCTCTATTTAGCCAGTGCTTTTTCACACATATGTATTTTTCACTTTTTTGCGTTGACAGAATGTTTAGAAGTATTTTGTACACGCCTCCAATGAACATATATTATCTGCGTAAAAATGGATTAATTTTAAAATGAAAATGGTAGATACCACGATTAATTTTTTCTTAATAATACCAACGATATGGGTATCAAATAAATGAGCTTGGAGCGTAGAATGCGAAAAGCATGGTATGCGTGATTCGGCTCCCACCGAATATAACGTTCTTACTTGTCTTTATATTCCACCAGTTTTAAGAGCAAACGAAAATTTCTTAATGTGAAAAGATCCGCAATTGACGTTAATATAGAACGTGTTCCCAAGGTAGATTTTTCCAAGCATGGTTCATTCATCGTAATTGTTATTGAGATTGTAGGTATCCACAGAAGAGCTCGATAGATATCTTATCTATTAAGTTTAATAAATATTTTGAAGACAAATAAATCCCTTCTCCTAAGGAAATTCAATCATCAATTTTCTTAAGCAAGAACCGAGCCGAGCGTACGCTTTCAAAATTGCTTAATGATGTGTCTTTTTAAATGCCCCGGAAAAGGAGCAGTTATCACATCTGTACAATAGCATGAAAAATAAAACGGTATAAATTTGAAAAATTGTTTTGATAACAAGTGGTAACGTTCAAGAAAGCGAAAATATCTCTCGATTAGTTTCCTATGTATTCCTTTTTAGATCAGTGGAGTTTGAAGACCACCGAGCTTCATAAGACTCGTTTCAAGTTTGAATGCTTTGTGTAACTTTTTGAAACAATTTTCTGTCTTACGCATTATTAAGAAATTTAATCAAATGCAAGAAAACTTCATTTTTCTATGTTTAGTTCTTTTACTTGACTAACTACACACTTTATTCGTACGCCAATGAATTTAGATGCAATAAACTTGCGCTTCTATACGTTAGCCTTATTTGTTGACTCATAAAACCTAATTAAATCTTAAATAGTGTGATCCAATCTAAAAGGTATCAAAAAAGGATCTACAAATGAATAGAAAGTTATGCTTGCCGTAGAGCGAATCTGTCAAAGTCGCCATCTTATTGAAAACAATTGATTAATAAATAATATATTTACGATATCTTTGATAAATACTTCTGAACGTAACAAACGCCAGGATATATTTATTAGACTTAAATCCCTCGGGGATAGGTTTCAAAAAAAGGAGAGCATGCCAGAGAAATCAGATGTAGATGAACTCGATTAAAATTTATATATAAAACATTACACCATTCTCATTTTTCTCTTTCATTTAAAGGTATCTGTTAACTCTTTAAATTTTTTGCAACGGTTTGTAAATGAATTGACGACAAATCTATAAATTTATAATGAATGTAATGTAATATGCAAATGAACCCATGGTAATAAAATTACATTATTCTTAAGGTGAAACTAAGCTTTATTAATTAAGTGCTTTGTATCACTCATCTTCTTCTTAGTTCGTACAACATTGGCATTGACAGGTGTTCGTGCCGTACGCCCAATATGTGCGATTTATGAGATATTAATTCCCAGCACTTCATAGCGGTTCTAGCCTTTTAGTTCGATCGACGAAATGTGAAACTTTTGTTTTGCCACCATTGATAAGTTCTTGGACATTAGGAATTAGTTCATTAATTCCGTAATATTTCGACCGTAACGCAGAAGAAAATAAAGTTTACCAGATTTCTCGTCTAGATTGCTGCGTCTTATGATATCTAAATATTCATTAGCGTCAATTTAATTAAATTCCCACTTGTCCTTCCCTTCGCTCCATGCTATTAAAATTATAACGACCGCAAAAATTGACACTGAAACGTACGTATTGCTTTAATTTTACAATTGTTCCTTATACTGATGATTAAGTAAATAAATGTAAAACAAATCAAAACTTACAAGTAAGATTTTATCTATATCTGAAGGCATTCATTTTATTTAAATGCCGCCTTGTACGTAAGAGAACACATCCGATTGTTAATTTTTAAAAACAGAAATGTATGAGAACACATCCGATTGTTAATTTTTAAAAATTATTTTTAAATATTATCTACGACAAAATAGAGTTGAGTCTGCTCAATCCTAACTCACTTAGCAATTTTTACTTAAAAACTAAGGATGGTAAATATTGCAGTCCTGCAAAATAAATAAATGTGTAAAATAAATAAATGTAAAATAAAAAAAAGATGCTTATCGGATTTTTCATTTCAATTCATTTGTCTGACGAAAATGCTCTTTAAAAAGTGAAGGAAAATTTGGGACATGTCGGGGACTTGTAATCAGAACAATACACTGATTAAACAAAACAATAACAAATACTACAAAACCTTTTCCTTCTTTTCATTAAATGAAAAAATGAAGATTCGCACATTATAAATTGATGCGCCAGTATGTTTAGTGTAGTAGTGCTTTACAAGTGGCATTGTAAACAGATGGTATTCATTTTGGGGGCGGGCATCCGAAAAATGAGAATTTGAAAATATTTCACTTGTCACATTGATAACTCCCTAAATTTCAAATTTAATTTAATTATAATAAAGTCACACTAAAAAGCCAGACTTTCTTTTTATAAAAGTACATTATACCGCAAGTTTATGTCATTTTAATTTATTTAATATTCTAATAATTTCATCCACTTTCAAATGCTTTTCTAATGATGAGAATTCATTATCCACTTTTGTGATTGTTATTGTTATTACGCAAAATACAGACGGAAGAACTTAGGTGAAGCGTTATTACCATCTACACAGTTTATGAGTGCAAATCTGAATGTTTCTTTATTAATCAATTGTTTCCCGTGGCAAATGTTTGTGTAAGCGTTTAGTTGCCATTAGCTCATTTTCAATCTTGGCGCGGAAATTTTTTGTGTTAAAGGGAAGTTAAAGACCACGTTAAAATTCTAAACTGTATACACAAAAATTAAAAGGTAATTTAGAAATAAAGAGGAAATATTCAGTTTATTGATAAAAAAGTGTTTGGGAGTAAATTTGTTGCAAAATTGTGTAAATAACTAAAAGGCAACCCGACAAAAGATTGACGTTATGAAAGGCATACACGTGTAAGACTTCCACCAAATGATTAAAATCTTGAGCCGCAAATGCTACCAAATCCTTCGCAAATTTGATTAGTATAAACAAAAATCAAAAGTAGGAATTATGTGAGTAATAAAAATCTAAAAAGTGAGAGAAGCCTCAAAAAGCGGGATTATGTGAATAACAAAAATCAAAAGTAGGAATTATGTGAGTAACAAAAATCAAAAGTAGGAATTATGTGAGTAACAAAAATCAAAAGCGGAATTATGTGAATAACAAAAATCAAAAGTAGGAATTATGTGAGTAACAAAAATCAAAAGTAGGAATTATATGAGTAATAAAAATCTAAAAATTGAGATAAGCCTCAAAAAGCGGAATTATGTGAGTAACAAAAATCAAAATAAGGAATTATGTGAGTAACAAAAATCAAAAGTAGGAATTATGTGAGTAATAAAAATCTAAAAGGTGAGAGAAGCCTCAAAAAGCGGAATTATGTGAATAACAAAGATCAAAAGTAGGAATTATGTAACAAAAATCAAAAAACGGAATTTCGTGAGAAACAAAATCTAAAATAGGTGCTTAGTTCGACATACTGTTGTATCGAAGTTTGCAAAGCAAGAAGATATACACATGCCGAAGTTAATTCTCATACATACACTCTCGGTTAACAGACCGATATACCTCTTGTGGTATCTTCAGAGGCGTGCATGTACCTTGTATTTGGATGAGCAATGCGTATAAATTCTGATAAATCGGACACTTTTCACAACGTATCAAGATGCTTGTTATTGTTCAACTTTTTTTATGGTCGCGGGATAAACTGTGCAGTTGCTACTGATATTAAATACCATAAAAGCAATAATTCAAATAGGAATATTTTCTTGACAACAAAGAGTAAACAATTATCGGAAAAGCAAATTTGTATATTTAAAGAACATAGTTTTCAAGCCAAAGAAAATGCTTTTTTAACAATTGAAAAATTATTTCTGTTTGTAACCTAATCAATAAGGCGGTAAAGGTCGGTTTGGTGGATACAATCTTTAATCTTATACATCGTTTTTACTGCAGAACAAAAAGAAATTTGTAAAATGAAGAATTCACTGTTCATTCAAACATAACCTAGAACTCAAAAAAAATCAAAAAATCTAAGAAACTTCAATTGCGTTACTGGATTATGGGTCTAAAGTGAAACAGGTAGGTCTAATCCATTCCTTTTCTGCAAACAAAAAAAAAATCGTTTTTACTGTATTCTTATGCAATATTAACCATTTAATACTTTTTACAATTTGCTATTAAATTTGTTTAGAAAGATACGACTTTTATTTGTAAATTTAGTGCCTCGGGCGTCGCCTAACCGATTTAGAGATGCAAACATTATTGTGGATATGTGGTTAGTGGACGCAATATTAAGTTCGCGCTGCATGAAAAAGTAACAAAATTGTTACAGTTTATGAAAAAGATCAATCAAAAAAATCTTACTTACCTTGTAAAGGCAACATAAACGACGTAAATATCTTGTGGTTATTTGCAGATTTATCAATAGTCCACAAACCCGCTTAGTGTTACTGCGCAATTGGAGCAGCAGCTAAAAGATGCTTGAAACGTGTGAAATTTTTGGTTAAATGGATTTGAAAATAAATTGAAAATAAACTTCTCCTAATATTTAATATCTTCTCCAATGTTGTAATTCATATTCTTTTGTGTACTACTGAAAGGATCTTTTCATCGAAACTTTTAAAACCATTTGAATCTTCATAAAAGGGTACTTCAAGTTACTCTGAAAAAGCTTCTTCTAACTTTTTCCTTTCCAAATCGCGTAAAACGTATTTTCATCAGTTAACAGTTTCTTTTGTTCATCGTTAACAACTGCTTTTTTAATTTTATTTGCTGCAATGCAGGTCTGGTACAGAAAAGCTGAATGGGATCAGGCAATCAGAAGCATAAACTTTATTAATAGAATAAATTTTTACTCTGTATTTTCATTGTGATTATCAAAGTAAACCTTACGCCAAACTTAAGATAACAGCTGTAGCAGAAGGAATGGTGGCTCCGGCTGGTGAACATGCTTCATCTCTTAATATAGCCGGATGCATAGGCGTATTAGGCATGCAACGTATCATTCTTAAATTATCAATGAAGGGGAAACTCTAATAGGAGAAAAGATACAGTTTATGATTTCACTACTCATTTACTGTGAAAACTTACTGCTTCCAAATCTTTCAAATTAACTCCAGCCAGAACTATATGAAGCATATCCAGATGCTACGATTTTTTTTCACCACTTCTTCTTATTTAACACAAAGTATTACGTTTTTTCCCACCACTATTGTCATTTAAGTGAGTAAATATTATGTTTTTCCCAACTTACTCTGTTTTTTCTCTTAAGCTTACTTTCATTGTGGCTGAAGTGGCATTGAAGTGTTTAATTGCATTTTGGAATTTTTGGTTAATTTGGCGAAATTGGGTTTGTTTAAAGCAATCCAACTTACTGTCAATAGAAACCAGTTAATAACGCAAATGTTCTAATGAAAAATTCTCCAATTTTTCTTTAACAGAAGTTCAGCCAAAATTTCTCATTGAACAGAATTGCAGCAATAATTTCTCATTTAACAGAAGTGTAGTCTTGGTTTCTCACAGAATCGAAGCGTTGCAATACATGGTACTTTTTTATAAACCGAGTAAAGGAAAAACAAGCTAACGGCTTTTAGCGAAAAATCGAAGCCATTTTACAAGCGCATAAAGAAATTATACGAAATGAATGGCTGCGAACAAGTGGTAGACGTCCAAAATGTAAAATCCAATTTGCACAGCTAATGTTCGAACTGATGATACTCGCTATGTATTTATCTGAAACTACATCTTTTCCATTTTCTTTTTTACACATACGGACAGCAAAAAAATGACATCTTCACGTATATTACTTAATGACAGTATTCATATTTCGGGTATACTTCCTTTTCAATTCAAAGATCTTTGATTTTGACTTCATATTTAGCACATAAGTTAATTGAAACAATTCAATAAGGAATTTGAACATTCAAGCCATCTATGATTTACCGGGCTAAAAACTTACACGTATGCTTTATTCACTTAGGAAATGTGCACCCATCTGCTAAATTTTTAATCGGAATGTCTCGAAGATTACTTTAGAGATTTATCATCTAATTTTGATTTTGTATTTTTCAATTAAAAAATGTTTTATTACGCCGTTTAAGAAAATGCACTAACATTTATTTAATTGCACAATATAATTATTTCTTAACTGCAAAGCACTTTTTAAGTATTGAAGAGATAATAAAATTTTCTATTTTTGATATAAATCGCATTTATTATACAGATTTTATATCATAATAATAATGAAATGAAACGAAATTGATTAGACTTTTAATTAACTTGGTCATATGTTCCCAAACTGAACTTCACCACGTAATTTCAGTTTTTCCTCACCTTTTAAAACAAAACAAAGAATATAAACGAGTAACGTGGCGTATGAAATACTTGTAAATCGCAGTTTTCTTGTTAAAATAATGTCAGCAACATATAACGCTGATTCATAAAAGTGAGAAAATGCTTCAAATATCATGTATATATTCGACACTAGTTATCAGCCCATTAAAAATGTTCACTAAATTACTTTTTCGATTAACAAAAGATACTTTCTTGCTTTATGTTTGCACGCCCTCTAGCATTAACTCATGACATTCATTCACAGTCATTGTCGTTTGAGGGTTGAGTTTTAATACAGATTGTAGCAACGTTGTGTGGCTACAAATTTTTTTAATGAAAATTGAGACCACTTTATGATGAACATTTAATAAATACGTTTTCCTAAATAGAAAATATGTAATTAATATAATCTAAAAAAATAAGAAGAGGATAACATTTGATAAACTATTTATCGGTACAAGATTTTGAAACAAGTTTGGAAAATTTCAAGTGAAAATAATGAAAATCATGAAGATTATGAAATGCGTATAATAATAATTTTGCATTCTTTGTTAGTGATTTGCTTATATGGAAAGTTAAATACGATTGAATTCATCTACACTTTTTGGTAAGCTAAGTTACTACCTCCGCAAAAATTCAATATGATATAAACACATTGTTCTCTGAATGATATCGCTTTAGAATTGCAGGCAAGCGTCGTCAGTTTGTATTGTGCGTCCCCCTTAGAAAACTATAAAAAGCGAACGATAAGACTGAACTATAATGTGAGTTGTGCTTTGCAGTTCCAGCTTCTGGCCCAATATACGGACAAATTTGTGGACAAGCTAGAATTAAAATAGAACCGTTTCCTAGTAGACTATATACAGAACCAAATACAGGCAGATATTTATAGAAACATTTACGGCAGTGTGTTGGTCAATTTATCTGAAAAAGCGTGTTAAGCTCGAATACTCAGAAGAAAAATTAAAGATACTTCAGAAATTGTTTTCGTTTTTCAACCAAGTATACTGAAGGAGAAATCATTTGTTTTCATTTTTGTCGATTTTGCATCATTTCCAAAAGAGTCTTTTTCCATTGTATAAATATGGTATTCATCATTTATAAAAGAAAACAAAGCATAGAGGAATCTTAGAAATAAGCAGAATACGATAGGATAATTGTAATAGGATAGGATCCTATTTGCTTACAGGTTTGCTTATATGTTTTGCTTCCGTGAAGAGAGAGCAAATGCTCAAATCATGATGAATGTAACTGATGTAGTATTTTATGAATTTGCAGATGTTACCGTGAAAGCTTGAGTGCGCCGAGTTTCAGAGCTTCAAAACATTAACAAAGAACGTATTTTTCGATTTCGACAAAAATAGCGACGCTGTTTATTGGTTTGTTGAGTAACTCCTAGCTGTTTTTTCATGAAAATTATATCTTAATTTAAAAAATCAATGAAAAACCTGCCACTGAAAGTATGGTCCATTCCTGGCCACATCTTTTTTCCCGTGGCATCATTTTAATGTCAGGTCATTAAAATTACACGTCCTTTGAGAGTTTTCAAGAGTCAACTTATTTTTGGTTAAATAGAATTAGGGCTCCGTTTTGGGTTAATAGAATTTGTTTGTGTGTATGCAATATGAAATTTTTGGTTTAATAGAATTAGGGCTCCGTTTTGGTTTAATAGAATTTGTTTGTGTGTATGCAATATGAAATTTTTGGTTTAATAGAATTTTGGTTTAACAGAATTAGTTTATGTGTATGCAATATGAAATTTTTGGGCTCCGTTTTGGTCCTTAGTGGCTGTCATTGATACTTCCAACAGTTATTACTATGACAAATGGAGCACAATATTTATGTTCATAAAGGCGTAGTGCAAGGTGTAGTGTATTAAAAGCTGTCAAAACCGAATGAAAATGTTAGTACAGATGACTACCAACCAATTTATCATCGATGTTGATGGTTTGCCTAGCTTGCATCAAAGTTGAGTTTAGTAACGCATTAATTGATCATAACGACTCAGAAACAGTATCCTTTGAAAGTAGTTTCCCGCAAACATTTTTTTTTTACAATAACATTTGATGTTTTCGATACTAAAATTAATAAAGTTGTACGTACTTCAGCGAAATAACATGCACTGATTTTCGTCCTTGGGATCTTATGAATTTGATGATTAAAAAGTTCGTCAATTAAAGAGTTGATTTACTGAAGTTCTATTCTCCTTTAATTTGCTACGTGCGGGTTCATTTCTCAATATCATTCATTATACCCTTGATATTGAAATCAGATAATGTATTAAGGTATAACGCAAGCACAACTTATTATTGTTATAATTTAGTTTGACCAAAGAAACAAATTCCAGGACTTTTAGTTCTACTTTTAGTGGGATAAGAGCTAGCAATCAAGGCCCTTTCTTTTTTTTTTAAAGGTGAGTAGATGATTAACTTTAATAAAGCTAAATATTTTATGGTTATTATTAGCTTCAGGTAACTTCAACAGAACTAGCAAAAAGACTTTTGATAAAATTTTTTAATTTTAGACATTAAAAAGCGAAATGGATGAACACGAAGAATTACAGCAGAACAATATGATATCAAATCTGCCATTATTGTTCGCCAACGGCTACCCGACGTCCTTAGAAAAAATAACGGAGTCACAGCTGGAGACTTTTATACCTTTCATGGTACAATGTTCTTTGGGTCATATAAACCTGCAGGGTAAAATCGATTGCAGTGAACCAGAATGGTGGCCCGAAGACTTGCCATTCTCCATTCCTCTAATAAAACCAAAAAAATTCAAAGGGGTACGTAAAAACCAAAACTAATGTAAGTAAATATACAAAATATTTTTTACTTATTGTATTTTAGAGTTGGATCGCGAAATTAAAGGACGTCGTACTAATTTGCTATCAATTTCATAAAAGTGTTTTCCTCCTGAGGTTTTGTAACGATTTATCACTGTATGAACACGCGAGTTTAAGATTTATCAACAATTACAATTCTACCACATCCCTCTTTGACAGAAGAAGTAATAAATTACTAGTTACATTCAGAAATGAAAATATGGTAAGTGAACATCTGTATTCCAGAATTTAATTTTAACTTGATTTATTTTAAATTTTTACTTTTATATCGACCGACACAAGAGTGGTTAATATTTAGGTCTTCCAAGTTTTTAGAGCGTCAGCTTTCCGAATTTTCCCTAATTTTAAAATTATTTTATAGAGGGCAAGTTGTTGTAAGACTAGACTTTTTTCAAGGACTTTGTTTTTAGTGAATTAAAAACAAATATTTTAAAAACATGGTTTGTATTTGTCAAACCTGTTGTTTCTTCCTTATTTATTTCACGTATTTTCGTTAAAATGCAAACATGAAAATGTTGACAATGGGGTTTTACACGGTTGTCCTGACTATCGAAGAGTATAATGACGAATCTTGTAAAGATTCTCTAATTCATATTTCGCAACTGTGGTCGAGCTCCCCAGTCATGTAAATACTTCTATCGATAAAATTCGCTGATTGGAGTTTTTTAACAATTAAGATTCATATATTAATTAACATTAATCTCTCTTAAAGAATCACATTCATGAGTTCATATCAAGATTAGTGACATTAAAGAAAAAGTATTCTAGGTACTAATTTTATCTTGCGAGACTTGATAGCTTAGATACTGAAAAAATAATCTTCAACCTCTTTAAATGGCTAGTGTCCTGGTTTACTGAAGAGATAAAGAACATGCCGAGACGCAAGGCTTATAAACGAATCCTCTTGAAAATTTGTTAAATTCGAATTTTTGATTACATGAACTTTCTAAAAGGCGACTCAATTCTATGATTGAATTGAAACTGACTATTTCTATCAAATAGAAAACGATGAATACATTCGACTGTACATATGACCGAGAAAAAGTGAAGACTTCTCTTTGTTAAATGGCCCCTTTAATTTTTGGGACGCGATCAGTGCGGACATTGCGACTGTTTCCATGCAATTTCTGTTTTTATTAATTTTTCGTTTTATTCATTTGTTTTTTAAATGAGAGGCAAGTCTTATTTTCACATTTTTTATAGTCGTATGATCAACCACAAAGGCTGCGCAAGTGTCTTCTACAACAAAAATCTAAAAATGGCCAGCACACAAATAGTGGTCTGCAACAACAAATAATGGTTGAACCGGCGCCCTTCGATATATATCTATGCGATAATTGCGATGCCGAATTATATTCTACAGAAGCAATACTGGTAATTTTGATTTGAACTTCATTTGCAACTTTATACGTATTATAATTCCCTATATGTGCTATGTACTACGAATGTGAAATAGTTATTGCACCGTAAGTTGTTAGCAAAACATTAAAAGACTGATTTTATAAGGTACTTACGGTTTGGCCAATTAATCTCCATTTATCGCAACGACTTCAAGTGTGACTTCAAACATATATATAGAAATACATACATATATATATGTTACCGCCGTGTCTGTTGTTGATAAATAATGAGTAAAAAAGCCAATTTTTTTGCGTTTACAAACAGAAGTGCTTTTAGTCCACGTTGTATGGTGGGCGTGTCGTGCGTCCAAGGACGTTCAATGTTTCTGTCGTATCGGACACGCGGCCCGGAAGTATTTCCCAAAGACATTACGGACAGATGGTCAGTTGGGTTGGCGAATATGTCTAGATCGATTCAAAATTTAATCCTGGTTGACAATGTATATACTTTAGTGGTCGTTTAAAGTTTAGTTGCGGGTATTACAAGCGTTTGGAAGAGTCCATCCTTTTTGGGTGGCGGATATGGGAAAAAGAAAATAGTAAATAGGATTTTATTTTTTATTTACGACTTGTTTTGCAGATGTTTTCTCATTCGAAATATCGAAATACACTCATGCAAGCGATCTGATTATTGAGAATTAGTTTATCCCGCTGGTATATATATCTGTTGAAAGTTTTAGCCTTGGTTATGATTTGTATTTATTTTCGTATATATTTATACTTTAGTATATCCACGGTAAAACTTTCATAACGACAATTAACTGTAAATTATTTATAATTAACTATACTTTTGTTTTTCGTCTCTTGGAAGGAACATGAAAAAACATGTAGCGTTGAAGACGAGGTAATATTATGTGACACGCCAGAACCTGCCGATATTGATAACACTAAATCTGGTCAACATAATGTTGCTGAAAATAACGAACTTCGCATAGGATTTTTGATGAACTTTAATTTAAAATACAAGTCTGACGTGGAATCAGCAAAAAAGAATGAGGCTTTAAAGCCATTATCGCACTGCAGTCAAGAAGATAACAAATTAATAATTGCTGAAAAAAATAGACGCATATCACGGCGAAATCGTACAGTGCATTCAATGTCGCGCTGCTCAACCATACCTTTATCATCTCCAGCGGGGCAACTACTTTTACGTACTACAAAAAGTATGGTAACATGTCAGTATCTTAGCGAACGCTTGGAACGCGTTGAACGGTTTTGCCATGCACCAATATTATCGAAAACGAGTTGCCGGCCAAAATACTTGGAGAAAAAATTTGCTCTGGGTACACCACACTGCAGTTTTAAGAAACCCGCTGAATACAGTAATCACCTCTACGTATTTCCTCGGCGTCAGTTTTCACAGAAACGCCGAAGTGAAAACTTCCGTTTATTAAATTCGACGCTATTGAGAAGATGTCGCCCAATTTCTGTAAGGTTGAAAAAAATTGGTGATTCCAAACTGAAAATGAAACACAATTCTTCTAATTGCAAACTCAATATAAAATTAACTCGGGATAATCCGCGTAGCTCTCATTGGAAGATATCGTCTTCTCCCTCTACAGAAATAATAGTCGACACGATAGATTTGTGTACGTCTGATGAAGAAGAGAATGTCAACAAGCGACCGATGTCTCCATCGCCCACCTTGAGTGATTGCAACAACGTAGATGTAAATGAAGCGTCGCCAGCACAGATAAAAAGTGAACTTGCTCCTAATGTCACATTGCTGCCGATACCACATTCTTCGGTAAACAAAGCACATCCTTCGCAAAAAAGCCATATAATTCAAAAAAATGACAATACTTCGTTTAAAGAATCCGTCACTGCAGAGCCAAAAGCGGTTAAACCCTTACGCCCTCCCGTTTACATATTACATAATTACGTACCTAATCCATTAGCTGCTGCAATACTCAATGCAACGTCATCGAAAGAAACTCAAAGTAGCTTTCAAAAGCAGCCTAGTTCTAAACGGCCTAACATCACTTCAAACACAATTATATCTACAAACTCTATGTGGTTTAGTTCTGCTGGCAATAGCACTCACGATGAGGTGAACTGCGAAATGGTCGAACCGGCATCTACGCTTTTGCTAGATGCTGAAAGAAGATCACATAATTTGCCTACAGTGCTTCCCACACATATAATATCAATTGATCTGACATCCTAAAATGCAAACAGCAAGATGCCAAAAACTATTTTCTACAATTTAATTCAACACATGGAATTATTTTTTCGTGTTTCACTTACCCATTATTTTGTTGATCGTTTCTACGCATTAAAAGCTAGCATTCCGTTGGTTCTAATGAACGAATCGTACAAAAAGGAATTTTATTAATCTAGGCAATTCTAGAAATCTATGAATCTACGTTGACGTGAACACGGATTCTAAGATATGGGAAAAATGGAAAAATTTCTAAAAAAACCTTCTTTAAACTCTTCATAGCAGCTGTTTATATAAAGTCGAATTACAGGAAGCAGTTTAAAAGATGGATCATAAAACTATAGTTTTGAATCAATTTTGTGGAGTGATCCAATTCTATTTGTCTTCGGCCATGTTCGAGTTTTCGTTTGAGCTAAATTCAAATTAGTATATTCATTTTTCTAGACTTCGGAAAGTTAACAATTCCCTATCCTGGCAATCATGTAGATTCTGAAGGGATTCAAACTTACGCAATCTTGCTCTCACAAAGAGTAGTTCAAATTAAATGGTGTGTGCTTAGCACTTAGTATTCGTCTTCTTCAAACCAATCAGAGAAGCATGTTTTTCACTGCCATGACGTATGCATGTTGTTGATTAATGTACGTTCGTGTCGACCTGTCGGTTGGCCGTTGTTGGAAGGCGGTCGTTGCAAAAGTTGAAAAAATGAAAATAATCGGGCGTAATCCCGCATTCAATATGTGAATAAGAAAAAACCAAAACGTATATTTCAGCATAAATATTAATAAGTGTGTGCATACATTTACGCGGATCACGTAAACCTTATGCAAAAAAGCGGGCATTAAAGCCATCGACCCAATAACTTGCAGCCTACAACGTCAGGTAAACAGCCCACATCCCGATTAACGTAACTTTTCATCTTATTACATCATAATCTTACTCAGCAAATTATTTTGAAATTGTAATTGGTTTAAAAAGATCAAAAAACTGATATTAAAAGATCAGCCACGGGGCGAACATAAGTTTATTGCACACAGGAGCCATTAAAAACAAATACTGCCACATAATTCGTTCTCAGTACATGTGACATTCTGAATACTCGTGACATCTACCCTTCTGGCTTCAAAGCTAGCCAGTACACATAAAAAAATTGTTAATTCGATATTTTTCCGTAGCTTTCACGAACGTCGGATATACCTTATCTTGCGATCGGTAACGGAGGTTTTTAAATCGTACTGAACGAGACATTTTCCCAAAAACTATAAAAAATGCGCTTACACATACTGTTTTCGAGCTTTGGTAATGGAATTTGCTGCAACAAATCTATTTTTGTTTCCTTTTTTTCTTTAAATTTTCTTTAATAATTAATTCTGAGTTTTTGTTGCTTTATGTCTTATTAGTTAATTTTTACACTTGAGAAATTTATGTTTATACACCAAAATGTGCATATTCATATGTATTTATAAGCGATTTAAACCCAACAGTGATACAGATTTTGTTTGATTACGAAAAAGGGAAAAAGTTGTAAAGTGTGTAAAATGATGAAGTGCACTCTTTGTTATATAAGACCTTGAGCATTATCCACGTTGGAAAAATATTCAAAAGTTATTATTTATATTTATGAAATGTAAAATCTTTTTTTAGTGTTTTAATTATAAGTTTATGTTTGTAACTTGAATTTTATAAATATATGAATACAACTTTGATACACTCGATCATTGTTCAGAGCATATGCTTTCTTTTCTCAACTGTTTAATAAAATTAACGTGAAATCAAAAGGAAATATTTTTTAACAACAAATTACCCCTAAAGCAATTTCTGACATGCTATATATGTTATTATATATCGTAATATATTGCTATGTGAAGCGTCTTTTCGTTCTAATATTTCTGACATTCTTTAGATTACGTTCATGCCAATGGATTGCGACCTTACAATACCGTCGACAAGTTTGCAAAATTGGAACAATTTGCAGAAAATCGTTTGCGGGAGGTGCAGACACCTGCTTTCAAGAACAATTTTTCTCGACCGCTCATCTCTTTTGTTCAACTTCTCTCTTCAATATACCGATTAACTCTCCCGGCTTAAGCAAATTCTTTACCATAAACTTTTTGAAGCGGGGCACGGATATCCCATTTCATTCTGACGTTTTTATTAATTCTCTTGTCTGCTAGATATCCCGATGAAGTTTTATTAATCCTCATACCTAACTGATTTTGTGGGAAGTTATGTTAACAATGAGTGTTTATATTTTATGGCGTCAGCGACGAAAGCGTCGATAAGTTTTATTTACTTTTACCACAATGTTTTTGGGAAATTTCCATCCTAACAAAATTAGGCGGAGTTTGTGCGCACCCGTTTTATGAAATATGTGGTTTTCGTATAAATGTACTTTTACTTTTTATAAAGTTTAAAAGATCGATAAGCAGCGCTCGTCGTGAAAATCACTGTTCGCCGGTGTTAAAGTCATTGTAAACAGATCAAGATGTATATGCCTTACATGTATCACTGAATACAATGAGATGTGAGTTTACTATCCTCGCCAACTGAATTTTTATTATACAGCAATATTGTTGACAAAATGAAAATGTGCTACGTTTGTATGTGAATAAAGGGTATGTTCTCGATTGGAATGCATAACCAACAGCTTAATAATTTTAATGAGTCAATCGACCTGATATTTAGTTTGACTTGAGAGAGTAAAAAGTTTTGGTCCTGTAATATCGATTTTGCTCAGGGTGGCAATATCCACCTGTATCAAATTCCATTCCAACATCTTTAGCAATTAATGAGAAACGCGTGGTGGAAGTGCTTTTATCGATTTTTAAGATGAATGAAAAACTTCAACAAAGGTTCTCTATGACGTTTTATAAAAAAAATGGAACATCGGTCTGCGAACTATTGGCAATATTAAAAAGAGCTTTTGGGGACAATAGCTATCCAGTGCGAGAGTTCTAGCCATACTGCGGCATATACCCATGTAAACCATGTCGAGGACATCAAATTGTTAAAAGAACGGAGAGATCATCTTGAAGATAACGTCTTTTGACATCTACCGCTAACCAATTGAGTGAATATCGCACAGAAGGAGAGTTAAGGCCAAAAAACTACATCAAAGTGAGTCAAAACTCAAGTTGATCCAGACATTATTGGTTCATCGGGTCCTCTTCATCAGAAATTCAATTCGTATTGTCCCGTGTCCGCCATGTTCTCCTGATTTAGCTCCATCTAATTTCTGGTTATCCTCGAAATTAAAAAAATGGTGTGTGGATATCGTTGAAGATGTATATGCAAACCAAATCCAAGAGGATTTTGGAGACAATTCCGGAACTGTGTAATTGGTCTCAAGACGGGAAAACAAGCTGGCGTAAACGTATTCTGGCTGAAGAAGACCACTTTGAAGAGGATTAACGAAGGAAGATAGAATAGCAAGCTGTTTTTAATACCGTTTGATCACAATAACATACTTTATTGAATAACCGAATTGTGTAGCAATTAGTTACAAATTTAAAAACGTAAGAACACTATATCAGCTCACAGCCCACCAATAAATACGAATACGAATATGAAATCAATTTCGTAGAACATCTGTGAACACATTTGGAAAGCACTTTCGAAAAAAGCAATTGCTTCGTACAGAAGAACAGCCACTTTGGGTAAAGGTTTTCATAACAAAGTATGGGCGCGTTTCTTCGATATAACTTTAAAAAACGTTTGGTATGTTCAAAAATTAAACATCAATTTTTATCAATAGGAAAAATTATAAAAACGAGGACACAATAAACTTTTGTAAAAACAATAGGAAATTAAGACATATTTTGCGTTTATTTTGAAAACAATAGTTTAAATGAAAATGAAAACAATAAAAATACTGTGACATTTAAACGCCAACGACGTTCTTATTGCAAAAAAGATTGTGCGTGGTTTACGTGTAAATAAGCCAAGGAACTTTGAATGCCCTGTGTAAAATGTACGAGTCATATTCTTGAGATTGTTCACACTAACATTTGTAGACCAATGCGAAAATATCACCATATTTTACATCGTTGATTGACGACTGTTCTCGTTTCATAAGTGGCCTTGACATCTGCTAAGCTTTTAAAATGTTTAGTGCGAAAGTGGAAAAGAGGTCTGAATATCAAAATTATCAATTTAAATTGCTTTTGCCGTATTTTCATTTCACTCAAAATTTTTATTAGAAAAATTTTACTAGAGAAATTTCTTTACCTAATTATCGAGTGTATAACGTAGACATATTTGGTCTATCTTCACGTATTTGATCAACATTTGTAACTACAATTTCTGGTGATGAGGATTTGTGCTTCATAAAGTATCCCTGGATTTGTGCCGGACTGACGGGGCAACCAAGAGCTGATACATTTTCTTCAAATTGTTTAAGAATGTGCGTCGGAAGATTTTGCTGATTATAAAATCGTTTGAACATTTCGGTTAGTTGATGAGCTGAACAATATCCGATATATTCTTTTACGTCTACCCTGCCCGGCCTAATAAGGGCGGGATCCAGTCTCTCCAGATAATTCGTAGTCATGAAAACAATGCGCGCTTCTGTGGAAGCTACACCATCCAGGCAGTTAAGCAGACCACTAAAAGTCACCCTGTTCAGTCCTTCATAAGCAGATTTTTTGTGTGTAGTCTCTTCGCGTGAAATGAATGCAGCATCAACATCTTCCAATAAAATTATTGTCTGCTCCGGTGCAACATTGAGCAAATGATTGAGACGATCGTCAGTTAAGCCTCTCTCCGAAAGATTCAACAAGCTTATTCCATATTGCAACTCGCCAGCGAGAGAAGTTATAAAACTAGATTTACCACAACCCGGTGGTCCATACAACAGGTAACCCCTTCGATAAGGAATACCCCTATCAGCATACCACTGCGAGTTTTTTATAAATTCCTTGCAGTCCGTTATTATGCGCTCACCGACTCCTCTATCTAAAACTACTGACCCAATAGGTCTACGACGGCGGGGATGTCCGAAAGGCCTCCATTCGGGCCCCATGGAAGTATATACAATTGTCTTACCTTCTGTAGCATCTAAAGCCAATTGACGGGCCTCTTCTAGCATATCGAAGTACAGTTGTTTATCTCGACCAAATGCTGTCAGTGTAACTGACTCCCACGGTACACCCATATGAAGATCAAGTGTTTGTTGTTCGCGTGTACGCTCCACTTGAATCCATACGCCTTTATAGCGCATAAGATGCCTACCAACGCTGGGAATAAATTCGTACTTCGTTTCAATTTTGCCAGTTTCCTTTTGAACGAATGATGTTTCTACACTGAGATGCTGCGTTCCGCGCGCTCCTCGCAAGGTAATCCATTGCAAAAGCCACTGATACGATTTGTCACGGCATGGCACTTCCAAGGTAATCATCAGATGACGTCGAAATAATATAATACCTCCTTGCAATCCTTTACGTAATATAGCTGCACCAGCGCCAATTCCGAATAAGCCAAACCCAGCCCCAAAATAAGGGTTATCTGACAAACTGCTTATAAATTCGTTAAGTGGCATTTTTCTTTACCATACTAAGTCCTACATCCTTTGTATTTTAAAACAATATACTATACGAGTTATTACAGAATTGATACCATTGTAATTATTTAGGTTTAGCGGCCAAGAAATGCGTATAAACGTATGCTAAATAATGTTGCTAAGTTTGACGAAAATTTCTTGATATAGGAATGATAAAAAAAAATATTCACTTAATGAAAAAAAATTGTTTCATTAGAAGCAGAATATTTTAGCAAGATTATCTTTGCTTCGTTTGCGTACAAAAATTGAAAAGTTTTTGTGTGCCAGCAATAAAAAGGTGCTAATTACGCTACCGTGGGTCGTGATAATTACCAATAACTCCCATTCATTCCCATCAAATTTGTTATTCACAACTTTCGCATTTTAAATGGGCTTCGGTAACTTGCTAATGTTGTTATAGCTCATTTCTAAAATGTGACATTTTGATTTAATTTCTCAAAAATAAATAAAAATGTATTTAATGCCGGATGCAAGACTTGCAAGACATGAAGGCTATTATTAACGTCAACAAACAAACAAGAGGCTCTAATGTTAAGCAGATAAAAAACTTTTTGTTCACATTGTGCCTTTTTTTAATAACGCGACGGATCATCATCTATTGTTGACGCGCTATATATTCAAGAAGAAGAAGAAAGAAAATAAATTTTCCCACTGAAGAATATTTAAGTTTTACTAAACAAATATCAAAATGATGTCACAGAATCTTTACCATCATTTAATTAACCGCGCTTCTGGTTGGTATCCTAAAGGGCAACGTCGTCCCTCAGCGTCTCAATATCTTAATTATCAAAGAGAATTTTACAAATCCATAACTCCGTCATTAACAATCCAAAATGTGGATAAGCCTTTAGTATATTTGCGCAAATTTACTCCTGATGGTCAACTACTGCTCGGCTTTTCCTATGATCAGTGTCATTTGGAAGTCTTCAAATATCAAGGTCATTTTCAGATTTCTATTCTAATTTCCGAGTAGAAATCATTGACTCCATTAGCATTTTTCTTCTTCTAGGTGTCGGTTGTGTTATGGATTTGCTGTTAACACAACAAGGAGAGTGTGTTACTGCCTCTGATAGTAGCTTTCATTCTTTACATATAAGACAAAGCATCTTTGATCGCATGTTAAAAAGACTTTATTCTCTACGCCTTGTAAAACAAAGTGGACCAATTAAATCACATATAAACAGGGAGTTCAGTGCATTTTTTAAAGACAGTACTTTCGTGTTGTTGGCGGCTGTTTCTGAATCATATTCTTCGTTTGATTCTTTTAAAAGATTAGTGGAATACGCAGACTTATGGGATGATACAGATCACTTCAATTACACATTTTTTTTAGTGGATTTGAAGTCAGGAAGTGTTAGCGACAAATTAATATTTAACGACGATTCCTTTATGTTGTCACATAATCATAGTGTTTCAGTATATGAACATACTCTTGCTATCCTATCAAACTGCCGACAGTGCATAGATTTGATTCAAATAGATTCGAAAGGGAAATTTCAACGGCTTTTTACGTTGGGACCATTTGGAAGTGATCTGGACCGAGAAAGAATTCTAAATACCCAGCAACCAAGTTCCTGTGTTTATCATATCCGCACTGATAGATTCGATACCTTGCCGCTGTCACATCTGAAACAAAAAATATTATCATACATGTATCGAAATATAATGGAAACTGAAGACAAATCGATCAGATTGAAAAAGCTGAAGGATTTTTACTTAAATTTTCCACACGTAAGTTCCAGACAAATTTCTAATAGTGAATACATTGTTAGATATATGAAGAGGAGGTGGGGGGATGAACCTGATAATATTTCTAATTAATTCGACCGCATTCGTACTTGCAAAGCGTAAATTTTCACGCTTTACTTGTACTTGTCACCTGGCATTTCTAAGTTTTCTATCACATCCGGCATTGTTACAAGAAGATTTAATTGCGACAATTGTTATAAATGAAATTTCACATTTAGCATTTCCCTGTTAAGGTTTGCAAACTTTATTATAAATTATAAAAGTCACACACAGCAAAACGTCTGTATTCAAGCAAGTACTAATCGAATGGTAAATCTGGCTAAATTTAAAACGTTTTCTTTTTCTAAGGTTGAACGGATGTTAATTTCCAAAATGCAATTGTTGGACAATAATAACATCTTTATGCGCTATGAAAGTCGGCCAACACAATTGACAGAAGAACGTTCATCGGCAGATACGTTAAATAAAAATAAAATCTCCTTCCCATTGTACGTAATATACAATATTTCAGAACAAACTATTTTACAAATTTTTCCTAAAAACTCTGTCCAATTGCTACACATTCTGCGCAATTTTTGTGACGATTTTCGTAATGTTCGATCGCTCCAAAATCAATTACCATCATCTTCTCCTAATAACAACGTTTATTTTCGAGCCGCTTTTGATTTGTAAGTGCCTTATTGATGAAGATCAAGGAATATTTAAAGTAAAGATGTTCTTCCTTAGAGCAACTTCTTCAATACCGGGCGGTCAGTTGGAAGCTGCTTCACGTCTTAACTCGACATTACCTATTACTTCGCAAAGTTTCTCTACGAGTCCCTACTTAGATTACTCACTTTTTAATTATGATGATCGGTTAATATCTGCATGGGAAAGGCCAAAAGTTAACATTTTAACTCCTATATGTTTTAGAGATCGCGCTACTAACGACATTAAATTTCGATTATTTTTGGAAACTTCATTTAAAAATGGGGACCAGAGAGCAACGGAGGACTCTGGTTTAAGAATGTCGCAGCGAGAGTTGGTAACATTTCTCTTTCATCCATATGAACCGTTTATAATAAGCATACAAAAAGTGTGCAGAGGTTACACAATTAATTTTCATATTTACAATAAAAGATCTCGATTTAAAGTTCAAATACCGTACAGTATGGTGTAAAGTTTAATTTATGAAGTTGTAGATGTTGGAAAACGTGGATTGTGTAGTCCAGGCATTGATTATATATCTTTTAGTTAATTACCTCTCATTGAGAAGGCGTACCTAGAAACCTTTTTGGTTGAGTGTTAAGTATGTATGGAGTATGGCTTTCATCAATCCAAATTCATTTCGGAAAAATAGAACGATACCAGCAATAACGACCTCATATAAACGTAAATAAAAACAAAATTATGTATAATTTTTGATAAAATGAAATGAAATACTAAGCACTTTTAACAAAAAATAAAAAAGTTGCAGTCAATGAGTTGTACTGCTTTCCGAACTGGCGCGAATACTTTCCCATATTATGCGACGTACAATTACTTGAAATTCGAAAGGCTGAGTAATAAAGTGTCGGCAATTTTGAATATAGATAGATAATGTTGTCGAGTTTTTTTTGCCAGTTAGCGCTACAAGGAAAATACAGGGAAAAAAGAAAATTGACTGCCAACAAATTGTGCCTACAAAAAAACGGAGGAGGGCCAAGCGAGCAAGTGGCACTGATTGGGGACGAAAAGAGAATTGCTGGCAAATATATGGGAGGCCATTGAGACTTTTATGTATTTGGTGCACTAACTAATAATAATTTTGCAAACGCGTCGTGGCCGTTTAAACGTGGGACGCAGCCGTCAGTACAATCGTAACGTAAATTTGTTGGTTTATTTTGTAGTTGTTTTTTTATAGATGCTTAGAAGCCATAACGTGGTAGATTGCGAGGCCAAGTAAGAAACCAAAGTGAGTGCCTTTGCGACTTAAGCACAAAAAAGTTTGGAAAAGCTCTGAGTTCTGACATTTGCTTAGGGGGCAGGTTAAAAATAGTCAACGATACTACGAGAAAAAATTTTCAAAATCAAGAGCGAATAGTGTTAGCGAAAATTAAAGATGAGTTTAGGTCGTTTTATGAAAGTAAATTACAGCTATTATCTACTGTACAAACTATATGTACATATACATATACATTGTGAGGGACTTTCGGTCCCTTTTCTAAGGCTGGGGCAGCTCAGCGGCCCAGGGACGAACAAAGTAATAACACAAGAAAATTTATTTTTATACAGCGACTCGATTCCTTTATTTTGATTTACGGCTTCTAGTCCGCGCGAGTCAAACGTCCACATCACTCTCCGCGAGTCAAACTTCGACTCCATAACTCATTATTATTTTCTACTCTTAACCTATTCTTAGCCTACGCTTAACCTATTCTATTCTATTCTTAGTCTATGTTATTCTACTCCTATTTCTCTACCTTAGTATATTCCTATTTCTATCTTAATCTATTCCTATTGCTATCTTAATCTATTCCTAACTCCCTTCCCCTCACCAGAGACGGAGAATCTATGAGGCCAAAACGAGGGACGACTTTGGGTCCTCACAATATATATACATATACAGAACAAGTCTATTAACTGGGCATATACAAAAAAATCAATTCCGTTGCTCTGTGGTGTTAACAACACTAGGTGATCCCTTTAGTTTCTCCAAACTCGGTACCATACTTGATTCATTTGTAATTTTGGCAAATCAGTTTTAATTAATTGATCATCGTTATATCTGCCAGTAGTTTCATTAAAATACCAGTTTTTCTAGACGCACTAAATAGGGTAGTTTTTGTTTATTTTTTATATGATTTGAAGTAATTTCTAAACGTTCGATGTAAAAGTCCATTGCTTCTTCTATTGGTACACCATACACACATAAACAAATGATACTCATTGCAAACCTCCATGACTACATGCTTAATATTAGAATCGTGTATTCATCTCATTTATAAACATTTCCCCATCTTAGCGGTCTAGAGGAGGATCATTTTATTTACAACGTCCTGCACTTGTATTCTAATACAAATACTGACTGACCTTACCTCGTTAAGGTGATACTCAGCCACAAGTTGAGACGATCCTTTGTCTTTGCTTTTTAGCTTAGAATCTTATTATTATAAGATTGGGGATATTTCTGTTCCGACGTTGATGCCTGTTTGGTCTCCACAATTGCACTCACCGACGGCCGCACATTGAGAAGGAAAATAGGACGAGCAAAGGAGAGGCGATCGTCCACAAGGAGTGATGCTAAGGTATACGGGGACGTATTGAGCACGATTTAATCGTTTGGTTTTTTTATATAAAGTAATAATATTGTTATTCCTTATATCTTTTATTTCATCACAATTCAATTTGAAAGTGTAAAAGATATGCCGGATCTCATTTACGCACTTATCGGCCTCAATTGGGAGAGCTCTAGTGAAATGTCTACGCCCCCATGAAAAAGAAGATGCGGTAGCTGCAGAAGTTAAGTCCTGAATTTGCGAATTTTGCACATTCAAGCGCACGCAAATAAAAGTAAGAATTGTGTTGGACAATTTAGCGTATGGTATTTAATGGTCGGCTATAATGTTCTTACTCGTTTTATGTTGAATTACTGTTATGATATAATCTTTATCGTGAAGCACTGAAAATTTTTTGTCGAATGCACTTAAGAGAAGATTCACACTGTGCTAGTTCCATTTTTTCACGGGACATAGTTTGTTCACAGTGACTTTTCAAACTTTGCTTGTATGTTAATCCATATCACGTAAAAACGGTAAATTGCAAAGTCACATAAAAAGTTCTCCAAGCAAAACTTAATGTAACTTGGACATCGTTGAAAAGGCTATTAACAGAGGATTCACACTGTGCTAGTTTCATTTTTTCTCAGGGTACTCAAAAATTGACCCAGCATCTATAAAATTTCCATACCAATTTAGAAATACTACTTAGCCATTTTTGCCGAGAAATTTTGAAAGTTAAATTTTTTTCCATATAATGACTTTAGAATATGGCATTGTATGGAAGTGGCCGAAAAAGTGGATCGATCCGAGCCATATAGCGTTCATCCTTGGATCAAAACACGTCACTGTACCAAATTTCGTCAAAGTGGTGTAGGGTATAAAAATTGTAGTTCTATTCTATTCTATTCTATTTCAATGCAAGGTTCAACATAATAGAAGCAGCGCTATTAAATTAGCATCCTTTTCACTGGCCTTACATTCTGGACAAGAAGATACAATAAGAGAAAGGGTGCTCCGTCAAATGCTTAACCAACAATCGCTATTGATACCGTCTAGACCCCAAGCACTCCAAAGTAAAGGCAAAACGGATCATCGGGGGCATGTAGGTTCTCTTTATGCGCTCACTGATGTCGTATGAAAAGATTGATGACATGGAATTGATTACAAGCTTTCACGAATTAAGGTTACTGATTGGGAAATTGGAGTAAAAAACAAAAAAAAGTTAATTAACTTACTTACTTTTGACATATTTAAAATATTTTGGGTTGGTTCAGCTGTTTATAAGTAAACAATTTTGTATGGAATTTATTCTATTTTCAACTTACAGCTGGTAATCATATATAAAAAATGTAGCTTCGCGGGTAATCATGTAAGCAGATGATTATCGTCTGGCTATTTTTAGAAGATAATTGATTATCGTTAAGAGACTAATCAGGTACTATCGCCGCTAGGTTTTCAATACTTCCCTTCGAATTTTCCATTTTAATGGATTAATAACTGAGAGAATCGTAAAAAATGAGCGCCAAATTGACGTTCATTAGTTTTGTATAATCAAACTACTTACGGTGAACAATAACAAGCATGCAAAATGGAATGAATAGAAACTGATGTAGAATTTGTGTTACGTTATATTTGGCTTAATTTCCGTCTTAGCTCCAGAAAGAAAAAATATAATAATAATTTCTTTTGACATCCACACTGAAGACAACACAACTTTCCCCAAACGGTGCTCGAAAAAATGTTTTTTTCGTGTCTTATCGGTGTTAGTGGATAAAAGAATTAAAAAAACAAAAAGTTTGAAAATGAAAAGAGATTTTTGAAAATTAAAAAAAAAAAAGAACAGACATATATTTTCTTTTTTCGTCCGAATGCTAAAGCTAGTGATTTAATGGTGCCTAAAAAACAAGTAGTTGATAACCCTTTTAAATTGGGTGACAAAGGCGTTCCAAATCACGATATCAGTTTGTACTATTGTTTGTCCAAAAGCAACGAAGAAAGGCGCCCATATCCCCTACAATTCTGCTGGTGATATTGTCATCATCAAAACCATGAATCTTAAACCGAATCTTTTTATAGCATCGTGCCACTTTCCACCCAGTGTTGATGTACAAACTATTCGTGATGAGATTCAGAGATTATGTGACTTTCTTGACAGTGAACAACATGGGATTCCAGCTGGAGATTTCAGTGGTAGATATTGCTTGTACGGTGATCAGCTCTCGATTAACAAAGGCAAGATTCTTTTAAATGCCATCAATGTTGATGGTTTAAACAATGGTTATACTACCTTTCATTGCAATCGGAGTGGTCGCACGTCGAACAGTATCTTGGATCTAATCTTTTCCAATTCAACTATTTTATCAATTGGAATACGACAAATGTCTCTATTGGCAAAAGTCAACGCTCTCCAGTTTAATTTCGCAGTTGCAGCAATTTCGTCAAAAAAATAGAAAATTTCATTTCACGTAGCTCCCTTATGGACCGTCGGCCCAAAGTTGATATTCTTTCCGATTTATCATTAATTCAAAGTATTTTTCAGTCTAAGATCAAGTCTGCTAGAACCAACTTCTTTGATATTGAGTCCTTCTCACCTAAAACTTAGTGGAAGTTTTTCCTGCCAATATTCTTTCGCAAATACCAAGCTGCAAGGAAAAAAGTGAGTAAATATGCCAACCCAGCCAACTTTATTGAATATAGGAAAACATTGAAGGAATGGAGGTCTGTAGTTAGAAAGGCGAAAAGGCACAAAATGCTATCACGGTTAAAGAGTTATGTGGGAATGGCAAGTCGCGTTTTTTCTGGAATTACATTAATGGTAATCGACATTTTAGTCAAACATTAAATGGTTGTGCTTTGTAGAACGACGATGATAATAAAAGATACTTATATATGCTCAAGACCTGTGTTCGAAGTGTCAATCGAATTGCAATACCTTCAATTCCTTTTAGTAGCCTCAACAATACACCGTTCTCATTGTGTGAGCTAATGTATGATTTACATTCCAGAAAGAGAGCTATCGCTGCAGGTTGCTGTGGACTTACGTATGATATGATCAGAGCATTGTCCGGGGGAAGCTTAACTGTCCTGTTGCATGCAATTAATAACTGCTGATCTATTAACTTTGTGCGATCTATGATGTATCAAAGTAGTTCCCATTCCTAAGGCAGGTAAAGACTGAAAAGATTTAAGCAGCTTGAGACCCATTACGATAATATCTGTGTCCATAAGGATTGTCAACATCATCCCCTTATCAGGGGAGACTAATGGATTTCTTGAAAACTGGGAACATTATCCCATCTCGTTCTGATGAGTATCAAAAACGCAAATCTAGGAATAAGATGGCAGATGGTTGCAATGCTTTCCAGCTTTTTGTTGGTAAAATGGTTGTAATTCTTTCCCTGGACATCAGCAAAGCCTATGATTGTGTCAACTTGTTTAAGCTTGGTAGAATTCCCTTAAACTTTTCAATTTCTCTTCAAATACGTCTGTGAATACTAAATTTTTTATCGAAGTGCGTTTTGATCATGGGTACAGAGAAAGTTGAAGTGTATGATGGTATTCTACAAGACAGTTGTTTTAAGCCCCATACTCTTCAATCTATACACAGCTATTTTTTATAATCTTCAAAACAACAAAACTCATATTTTTCAAAATGCAGACGATTTCCTAATTGCATCTGCAGATGCATCTTTTTCAGTGACTGTGAATAATCTCTCGGTAAAAACTAATCTTTTTTCGATTCATGCGCCGATCTTAATTTATATTTTTTGCCCATACGTTCTAAACGTGACATCAGGCTCTTTATTAAAGGACCTAAAGTTAATCAGGTGAAATTTCTTCCACTCTTGGTAGAATTTTAAATGACAGCCTAACTGTTTGTGGACATTATGAGAAAGCCTTCAAAGATTGTCAATCTGTATGCAATATCGTCAAACTGATGATTAACAATCAGTCAGGCTTACCTACCAAAACAGGTTTGACTGTGTATAAAACTATACTCAGGTCTAAGATTGAATTTGCACATTCTACATCTTGTAATTTTCCAAAATATATTGAGAAACGTATACAAACTTGTGAAAATAGAATGTTAAGATGTTATATTGGACTGATCCTCTTAACTCCTCAACATATTTTCAATGTCATTTCTGGTGAATGGCCCGTTTTCGAAAGAGCTCTTCTTTGTACTGCCAAGGAGTTGATTAAGGTTATTAAGGTCCTATTTTCAGAAAATTGGATTTCTCAAAAGCTGCATTATATTTCTGACAAGATAAATTTAATTCCTCTCTGGAATTTTTTTACCAACAAATGTAGAGTCTTCACGAATATTTTTGAATCCATCTCTACTTCAAAGCAAAATGTCAATTTCTCATGTAGGAGAAAAGCTTCTTGTTTATTACAACAGCGGCTAGGAAGCATCTATCTAAAATAATATACAGTGTCAAAATGGCGGAGGAGCTTTCCTGACTTTTATTAAATTGCTTGCCATCAGATATGCTATTAAGGCCCCCACCTCTGATAAATAAAAGAGATATAGACAATCAATATTTGTTTGATATGTACAGGATGTTACATAAATCTCAAGAGGATGACTGTTACCTTGTTTGGATATCTGGTCACTGCGGCTTTTTTTAAAATGAAAAACCGACTTTTATGCAAAAAGGACTCAAGTTGATGGGACAATCCATCAAATACAGTCCCAATGAAGTAATACGGGCAATTCGCAACCACATCTTTCAACAACTAGATGATGTATTTAAAGAGATTGCGCGTGTTAAATCCAATCGTCTTTTCTCTAGAATAAATCCCAAATTTTAGTTTAAAGTCTTTTCAGAGGCGTCCTTCAATTCCTGGGTAATCAAAATTCTTTATAGACTTATGAGTGGTCACACTTAGATAAGGTAATCAAAAAAATCGGTACAAAAAAGACTAGAACGCATCTGTGATACAACGAATTATTATTTTTTTAATGAAATTGTCTCTCATTTTATAGCTTTCACAGATGTGACTGCGCCAACTAAGACACCAAGTACAACGGTAAGTTACGGCACCGCGAGTTAATGTATATATATATACCTATATGAAACTTTCTTTCATTTTGTAGCGATCGTAGAAGACGTTAAAAGGAAAAAAGTTCAATTAGTAAGTAGCGAGCTATGCTTAACTGCTGTGATGCATTAATTGTTGTAATAATGAAATGATCTGCAGTACTGCAGCTATCACAGAAGCGATAGAGCCACCAAGCGGAACGCCTGCACAGCCAGCCCAACGTGAAGCAAATATTAACGTTAGTTTAGTGATAGATGAACAGAGTATAATATTGATAGAATCATTGGACGATATGAACACAAATGGCGCCATTTTTAACGTAAGTTTACAAAAGCAAAAGACGTTTAATACACATAAAGAGCCATTTTCTTCTTATTGTTGTTATTATTATTGTTTTTATTTAATTTTGCGTTTAGAATTTTTGCTTTTTCTTTTCTATTTTCTTTGTTCTTGTTGTTATTGTTGTTGTCGTCGTCGCCGTATTGGTTAGTGTAACAACACAACACAGCAAACTACTATTTGATATTCAGTTAATTCAATTAATACATGTTTTCGCATTTCTCAACTATTTCAACATTTAGTTGACTAGGAATGTTGTCGTAAAACGCCGGAAATCGATTGTACATACGTCCGTTTAACTCTCCATGTTTTCTTTGTCTCTGCATGTATGTGTGCGTTTGTTGCACAATAACGGTCTACCTGATATTGGGACATATGCATGCACATATAATGAATATTGTGACTGAATGAATATGTGACGGAAACAACAAGCAAATTTTGCGACATCACCATATATGCAAATTTTGCGACATCTCCATATATGTTGCAAAATTTGCTTGTTGTTTCCGTGGCACTTAAACCGGCGTTAAAATGAAAAAGTACACAATTACGAATATGTTTACACTTGTCTGGTTGCCGCAGGACTAATGAGAAATGGTATCTTGCGAAAATAATTGATCACTTATGGGTCCCCCTAATATATGCATATAGTGTGCATGCTTATGAAATTGGTTTATGATTATAAATATAGGTTAGAAATTGTCATCATGCTTATAAAATGTGTGAATAAGAGAATTTTTAATTTCTATATTCATTGCCAAAGACCTAAAATATACTTGCATTGTCGTTCAAGTTGTAACACATATATGAATTAAGTGTCCTTAGAGCAGAGTCAAAAACAATTCTTTGCTTAAGCTTAAGTGTCTGTCCTTTGTTCTTCTTTTCTTTTTTTTTTTAATGGCAAATCTTAAGATACAAAACTGGAACCTAACGGAAATGTTTTCAGCCTCCATCTAAACAACAAAGAATTGAAATGAACGTAATTCGCCAAGGGCCATGGCCTCGATAGTTAAAAATTGAAAAAATCTCGCAGAAAGGCTTATTTTAAAATATAAAGATTTCTATACAAGTACTAGTGCAACAATCAAAAATTGTATTCCTTTTTACTTTCTTGATATAAACATTAATAGTACATTACATTACGGTAATTGTAAAAGTGCAAGGATCAAAAATTTATTCCCTTTTACTTTCTTGATATAAACATTAATAATTAACGTAATGTTAATTGTTCATTGTCAATGAAATGTTGTTTATTATAAAGTAAAAAGTTGTTATAAAAAGTTACACATTTGGCTTTAGCTGATATCTGAAAATCTTGTAAGATCTCTCAGGAACTCAGTGAAATGGAAAGAAATATAAAGTCAACTCAAATATGTCATGATGAGTCTAGAAGGTCAAGATCTTTTCTTCACAACCGTCAGCAATATTTGAGAAACGCTATATATGGAGAGCGATTTTCAATAGTTCGTTCGTAGATTAAAACACCTTGGTGTACCAAATTTCATGCAAAGTTCGATTCAGAAACGGATTTTGAATCGGTCGATATAATAAAATGTGCGTCTCTACCACAAGTCTTTCTGGCCATTCTATACATCCGCCCAAATGCGTACCTTTGTCTTGCAAGTGGTGTAGAGAAGAACTATGTGTTTGGCCATAGAGTGAGTGAACAGTAGATGCACAAGTAATAATAATGTGACTTTTCCACTAACAGTATTCAAAAAAAGAGAAGTTTAATAAAAAAGCTTATTTTAATCTCGGCCGCCCCCCTGAAGAAAATTTTGAACAATTTATGTGTACAATGTTCTGGGTTCAGACACATACGATTCTGCATACCCGAACCGGAACACAGGGGATCGAGAAGAATGTATACGTTAGGGCATTGTTCAAGAGTAATCGTGAGAACCTCGGCTTCTATCGGTTTTATATTTTTACATTTTGCCTTTTTTGTCATGTTGCGGAGTATACTGAGAGAGAATTGTGAATTCAGAGTTGCAAGTGAATATGGTAACATCTGACAGTAATTAAATGAGCGAGCCTGTATTTGGTACCATCTGATAGTAATTAAATGAGAGAGTCGCAATTGCAGTCAACAAGTGGTCTGATTTTGGTAACATCTGAGAGTAATTAAATGAGCGAGCGTGTATGTGGTACCATCTGAGAGTAATTGAACGAGCGAGTCGCAATTGTAATCAACAAGTGGCCTGAATTTGGTAGCATCGGAGAGTAATTAAATGAGCGAGCCTGTATTTGGTACCGTCTGAGAGTAATTAAATGAGCGAGTCACAATTGTAATCAACAAGTGGTCTGAATTTGGTAAAATCTGAGAGTAATTAATTGAGCGAGCCTGAATTTGGTAGCATCTGAGAGTAATTAAATGAGCGAGTCGCAATTGTAATTAACAAGTGGTCTGAATTTGCTAACATCTGAAAGTAATTAAATAAGCGAGCCTGTATTTGGAACCACCTGAGAATAATTAAATGAGCGCGTCGCAATTGTCAACACAAAGTGATCTGAATTTGGTAACATCTGAGAGTAATTAAATGAGCGAGCCTGAATTTGGTAACATCTGAGAGTAATTAAATGAGCGAGTCGCAATTGTAATCAACAAGTGGTCTCTCCTTGGTAACATCTGAGAGTAATTAAATGAGCGTGTCGCAATTGTAATCAACAAGTGGTCTGAATTTGGTAATATCTGAGAGTAATTAAATGAGCGAGCCTGAATTTGGTAACATCTGAGAGTAATTAAATGAGCGAGTCGCAATTGTAATCAACAAGTGGTCTCTCCTTGGTAACATCTGAGAGTAATTAAATGAGCGGGTCGCAATTGTAATCAACAAGTGGTCTGAATTTGGTAATATCTGAGAGTAATTAAATGAG